>PVKP010001584.1:99796-142606 GCA_004027715.1 Plecturocebus donacophilus | reverse complement strand
TCTGCAATTGCAGCATCCACTCGCTCTCTGCGCTTTCACTGGGAGCTACAATCCTGAGTTGCTGCTACGTGGCCATCTTGGATCTCTCTCCGCCTGGTGATGAAATTTTTTTCTGTTTCTTAGTTTTCCTTTGGCGGACGCCCATTCCCCACAGAACCGGACCCTCCCGGGTTCGCTGTGCTTGCTATGAAACTCTCAGTCCTCAGCGCTTCCAATTGCTGTTTTCCTTGTGGGGATGGGACCAGCCGAGCCCGTCCGTCCTGTATACTCCGCACCGGGAAGCGCCGCGCCAGCCAAAAGAGTCATGCTGGCGACCTGTGTGTCTCCTCTGCCAGGAATCTTCCGGTCTGTGGGCAACAAAAATTCGTCGGAAAGTGCAGCGTCCACTCATTCTCTGCGCTTTCACTGGGAGCTACATTCCTGAGCTGTTGCTAATTGGCCATCTTGGATCTCTTTCTAATATCTGCTTTTTAAATAATCAGACATAGTTGACATAATTAGGATTAAAAATTTAGTCATTAGATTTTAATTGAGCTCATAGCAGCAGTAAATGGTTAACTGCTCTTTCCTTGGTTAATAACAGTAGGATGTACTCAGCTTCTTGGAATGATTTCTCAAACTTAGCACTGTTGACCTTTGGACCTGATAATGCTTTGTTATATGAGGCTGTCCTCTGCGGTATAGAGTGTTCAACAGTATCTCCAGCCCCCACCTACTAGTTACCAGTAGCATATCTAGTTGTGACAACCAAAAATCTTTCCAGGCATTGCTAAATGTCCCGAGAGACAAAATCTCTATCAGTTGAGATCCACTGTTTATAGTGACAGAGTAGTGGAAAGATGAGACTACGATATGGCTTAGCTCTGCTACTCACCAGCTGTCAGCTGTGTGGTCTTAGGCAAAGTGACTCCATCATTCCAAGTCTCATTTTTATTTTTCATATATATATATGACAAACATATATATAGAGAGAGAGCCAGGAAATTAGACTAGATAGTTTTGAAAGTTTAGCTGACTAAAACATTAGGTGCTTTAAAATCTCTCTCTCTCTCTCTCTCTCTCTCTCTCACATGCACACACACACACCACACATACACACACTCTACTTACACATTTCAAACATAGTCATTTATGTAGTCTGTATGCATTAGTATATCAAACAGAGAAGCAATAAAAACAAAATAAAGTTACAAAACCCATTTTTGTTTGAGGGAATCAGGCTTACATTGTGTTATATTTATTTTTTCTAAGTAATTTCTACTCCAAGATTACCACATACACAGAAAGAACAAATGCTTCACCTTAATACATCTAAATCAATAAGGCTAAGCACTGCTTTTTTCTCAAAAGAATTCAACATCCACTGTACCAATGAAAAGTGCTTTTACTGATCAGGAACTATATTAAATTGCAATTCAACTTGACCTCACTAAGGAAAGGCTGTCTACAACTTTAATGTAGAACACAACTTAACAAAAACATTTAGTTTACAAAATTTATTTAGAAAATATATCTCATGTCTGAATCTGTAAACTCAAAAGGGCAGCCTCTGCTAAATAATATCTTCCAAGACAGAACTTATTCTCCTCAATGCATAATTGTCCTGAATGATGTTAATAAATATTCTTGGCAGCAATATTGAACTACTCCCTGCTAAGGTGTATGGATTAATTTTCTCTATATAGTATGAGTTTTCTTTTACTCTCTTGAAAGTTCTTCATTTTTTGCTAATCTCTCCTTTTGATTTTGTAGGACAAAACATTACCTACACTCTGTGAAATTCAAAAAATGTAATTTCCTTATATCATAAGAGATTGTCATTTTTGGTCACAAATTGCAGCTATAAACAAAACACAATAAAAGTTACAAAAACAGTAATGCTTGTAGCACAATCTATGGTATTAAAGACAATCTGAACCAAGTCCTAAAAGATCTAGGTTTGGTCTTGATCCTATCATGTTGCTTATGTTAGACCATATACTTTACTGAAGGAGATTTTGGGGGGTAAAAAATGTATATATGTAGAAAAGTATTATTTTTCTTATATTACAAGGATCTATATAAATAATGGTTGGGTGGTAAAATATATTCTTTAACAAAAACAATATTGCATTTATTATAAGATATGAATTTCTAAAGTATTATATCTAATCAGTCATGACATTAACCAGGTTTGATGGCTGGTATGGTTTGAATCTTGTTCCCACCCAAATCTCATGTCCATTTGTAATCCCCAATGCTGGAGGTGGGACTTGGTGGGAAGGATTGGATCATGGGGATGGATCCTTTGTGAATGGTTCACAACCATCCCCTTGGTGCTGTTCTTATGACAGAATTCTTGTGAGATTTGGTTGTTTAAAAGTGTGCGTCACTTCTCTCTCTCTCTCTCTCTCTCTTCCTCCTCCTTCTACCATATGAGACACGGTAACTCACCTTTTGCCTTCTGCCATGACTAGAAGCTTTTCTGAGTGTTCCCCAACCCGCCGCTCCAAAAGCAGAAGTTGGTATGCTTCTTGTGCAGCCTCCAGAACCAGGAGTCAATTAACTTCTTTTCTTTATAAATTATCCAGTCCCAGACATTTCTTTACAGCAATGCAAGAATGTACTAACATAGTAGCTCTTAACAAATATTGAATATTTAGGGCATATGTGAGGTAAGCCAATGCAGCTTAAGGTTTTAAACAATTCATATAAATGAAACAGAAAAAAAAGTCATGATTGAAAAAAGCATCATTAGCATTGTTATAAAATTTCCTTTTGAGAAAGAGTAAAACATGGAGTTTAGTCTTGAGTATCAACTTTTAAACCTGAGTAAATATACTTAAAAACCCTCATAAATGTTATCAGTAGACTTTAAAATAATAGGCTCCGGGTAGCATTTTTCTCTCCTATTTCCCATAACGTAAAAGCATTGCTCTTGTTTTAGAAATAAACCTCTAACAATGATGAAAAAAGAAAGAGTAATTTACATCTTGTCTGATATCAATCAGACAAAACATTTCTGGAAATTTCTAAACACCAAAAATATATGGGAACTGATGACAGGGGCTTCTAAGTATGGGAAACTACATAACCGAACATCTGAAAGAGAAGGCTGTCAACAAGGTAAAAGTCAGTCTTCCCAAAGTATCTGGGAGAAAATCTAAGTGCAGTGTAAGCCCAAACCAGTGAAGTATAAACCATTGGGATTATCAGTGCATTGCCTGCCTGGCCACAGGGCTTGGGACATTTTCTCTCTACTCACACACACAGCAGCTGCTTGGAGGATATAGTCTAATGCTGGAAGAAGTGACGTTTAAATGAAGTAGATCATCTCTCTGAGGAGTGTTCCTAGCATGAGCACAAGGGACAGAGGGAGACATATCATAAAGTTTTAGGAAACTTTAAGACTACTTGAAACACTGAAAAATAAAGGAAAGAGACTTTCCACTCCTAGAGAAACACACTTAAGGAATCAACGCAAAAATAAGACTCCCTTATTTTTAGATTATGGACATCTAGAACCTGATTACCTGTTCTCCACCCACATATCACAATGAGAAACCTGACTGAAAACAGGAGCCTTCTCAGGCCAGATCTGCTGGATAAATAAATGTGCCAATCACATGAACCTCCAGTGGGTACCAGTTCCCTGCCTACAAAACAAGGTCAGTAAGTTGTTGAAAAGATGATCGTGAATCTGCAAGAGACTCTCCAGCCTGGCAGATAGTAAACATGAATTAAATATAAATGTATAATAACAATACTAACAGTAATAATAGCATACATTCAATTACACTAAAAAAGAATGGTCTCACATACAGTTAAATTTTTGTTTTGTTTGGTCCTAATTAATCAATCCTGTGATTAAAATATGGCCTTTGTCTTTTAGAAACAATGTTGAATATTTTTACTGCGTTATGAAACATGATTAGTACACCATCACAAACATGAAAATAAATATTATTTTCATTCTAAACACTTACAAACAAATTTCCCTCAATATTTCATTTAGTTTTGGTTAATCAGTGCTGATTAAGTCAAATCTTTTATTTCCAACTACTGGAAATTAAAGAGTGAAGACAGTGTCTCTGAACTGTAGGAGGGTAATATGCCCCTGATCCAGATCAAGAATGGCTGAGAATATGAAAACTCTGATGTCAAATCAGAGGACATGCAAATATATTTATTCTGATGAAAAAGAAATAAAGAAATACACAGTGCCATTAGCTAATTAAGTAAAGCACTAATATTTCCATGCATACCTTCCAATAAACAGACATAACTTGTATTGTCTTCAAAAACCTTTGAGAGAGAAAAGAAATAAATCTTTATATATACACATATATATATACATATATAATATATATATATAATACAATATATATATATATATATATTTGAAAGGTGATTTTATTTCTTTATGTTCCTACACAATTTTCCTCTGAACTCTAAAATGCACCAAATCAGTAAAAAAAAAAAAAAATAAACTTTTGGGTGATAAGCTGAATAAAAATAAATAAATTCATCCAAATCCTAGAAGTACAAAAATAGAAATTCAGACCTGTAAACATTATTAAATGTCTTTCCAAGAAAATTCAATGATGGTACTGCATTTGATAGGATAGTAAAAGAACAAACAAGACTACAATTGTTTCTTCAAAGAGAAATTGCATTCCTATTCATTGAAATCAGAAAATTTCCCTTCCTGGTTAAATAGTAGAAATTGTTTAACACATAATAACTATAATAAAAGTAGCTTCAGTATTCACAATCTTTGTCTAATTCTAGAAACCCTCAAAAATATCTCAATGACTGTTATTCTGGTTACGTCTCTTAAATCTTAAAAACTGAAATTAAGATATTTTCTCACTTTAAAATAATCTACAAAGACTCAGAACTACACGTTATTAAAAATGTTTTTAAATATCCATAACCCAATGTTTCTGTCTTCTATTTATTTTGCAAATCATTATACAAGCCAAATCCAGATAATCTCTGGACAAGTATTAAAATAACAAAATAATAATATTTTAATATTTTGATGGCATACAGTCAAAATTAACCTAAGAAATTATTTATCACATTGGCTTTCAAATGTTTTTAAAGTAATGGAGCACTTTTGTTTAAGAGTTAAACTATATATTACACAGAAGTCATGTATGTCAAAAGTGAAACTTCTCCCATTAATTATTGGAGGACAGCCTGGATACCTGCCTACTTGGAAACCATTTTCACATCTAATTTCCTCCAACAATGGCCATTGGAGGTCATCCATAGAATCCCTAGACTCTAAGGAGCACTTTGGAAAATAACTAATATAATAAAATCATTGTTTTACAGATAAAGAATCTTGAATTTAGCCAAAAATCCTATGTCCAAATTTCTTTCTGTCCACCCACTCATTCTTCCCTTATTAATTTTCTGAGAACTTAAGTGTGTTCCTGTTTAGAATTAATGTATATTACATAAGTCATAGATGTTTCTTTTCAATAAATCAGAAAATATAAATATGCACAAAGAAGACTATCATAGTCTCCATAATCAGCCAAGTAATGAAAGCTTTCTGTTTTGTACTTTTCATGATGTTATTAGACAATTACTACACATGATACATACACAAACAGATAAGCTATGCTTATCTATGCTTATTAGTTGCAAGATGCACTAATTGGAGTGTGTTATTATGTACTCCTAAAACTTTAACAGATATGATAGGGTTTTTCCATCAGAGTTTGTAGAGCATGTGTCTTAATCAGCCCTCCAATGTTCTACCCACTTCTTGCTTGTCTGGTGTGATGAAAATTATGTTATTGTTCTGACACTGATTTCGTTATCTTCAGACTGTATTATGACAGGAGAATTGGAGAGTTAACACAGACTTGTGATGAGACTGCCTTCCAGGTGAATGCAAAATGTTTCTGATCCAAGTAACATCAGTGAAAATGGTAATGTAGGGAACTCTGGGGCTCAGAAACACTGAAAAACTTGTAAAACTGTCAGAATCCACCTCTTGGAAACCTCAGCGTCGTTAGTCATTAGGAAATGTGAATCAAAGCAACAAGGAGATATTACCATATATCCACGGAGACAGCTAAGATCATAAAACCATAACAAATGATTTTAAAAATGGTTGAAAACAAATTAAAAATATATTTCTTGAGATGAATATTGTATCTGTAAATAAACTTCTATGGATGCAAAAAAAAAAAAAAACTAACAAGTGTTGATGAAGCTGTGGAGGTGAAATCCTCACATGTTGGTGGAAGGAATGCAAAATGGTGCAGCTGTTTTGGAAAATAGCCTGGCAGTTTCCCAAAATTAAAATTGTACTTAAGTAAACACCTACATTCACACAAACACTTGTATACAAATGTTTTAGGAGCATTATACATAATGGCCAAAATATAGAAACTACCCATCCACTGAGGAATGGACAAAGAAATCATGGCACATCCATTCAATGGAATATAATTTAATAATACGAAGCAATAAAGTACGGGTGCATGCTAAAACATTGACGAAGCTGGGAAACATTATAAGTAAAAGAAGTCAGTAAAAAAACCAACATATTGTATAATTCCATTTATATGGAATGTGCAGAATTGGCAAATAAATAAGGACAGCAGGTAGATTATTGTTTACCTACAGTCGAGGATAGAGAGAAATGAGAAGTGACTGCTGATGCATACAGCGTTTCTTTCTTAATTTTATTTTATCTTGGTTAACAGTGTTCTAAAATGTATTGTGATGATGGTAGCACAATTCTGTGAATATACTAAAACCATTGATTGAATTGTACAATTTAAATTGGTAGGTTGTATGGCATGTGAATTACAGCTCAATAAAATTGTTTTCTTTTTCAAAAATCAGCCCATGTGTGATGCAGCCAGTTTGCCTAAGCGATCAGAGCTTATTATAATCAATAGCAAGGCTCTGTAGAATCATTAACAGAGCTCATCTCTTCAATCACCTATATTTTTTAGCTTTTTCCTTTCCTCATTGCATGATTTTCTGCTTCTCTACTTTAATGGTCTCAAAACATTTCTGATTATGCAACAATCATCAGATTATATCCAGTAAGAACTCATAACATAAATAAATGTACTGAATTTACATAAATATAATGATGTGCCAATATGTGATGTGCCTTATTGAATTGTTATGAAAATACAAACTTAAGAAAGGTGAGATTTTAAAACATAAACAAATCTTTATTGTTTTCTTTATACTTTTCAATTGCCTTAAGCAATCTTGTACTAAGCAATCCTTGTACTATGCTTAAGCAATCCTTGACTTAAGCAATCCTTACACCATGTGGCCTTAAGCAACACAGTATAAGGAAAAGATATAAGTCCCAACATGTATGCTACTAGGTTTTCTATTGTCCTAATTCCTTATAGTTCTCTCCTGATAAGGACTATACATCTCATAATTTCCTGCTGCACCATCAGCTCATACACCTATAAAAACACAAACACATGTGTATGCACATAAATTTCCTGTCAGACTAAATTTTGGGCATTTTTGTTTTCTGTTTGTCATGCTACCACGGGATGAGGGCAAGGTATCTGGAAACATCTGTCAACCTCATAGAAAACATCTGAGGATGGCTGTGCAGTTCTCTGGGTAGTGTGCGTCGTTAAATACAAATGCATAAAGAATCTTCTTACAATTATTTAGAATAACCTTTATCCAAATTTAGGATAAGTCAGCTTCATTTTACATATACCCCATCCTGTTTACCTTTTAATGATCTTCAGTTCTTCAGAATTCTGGTACTAGGTTTTCACGGTTTTTGTTCTGGTTTTCTTCTTTTTCATCATTGTAACTAGAAATCACTTTGACCAGAAGTCATTACTCTTTCCTCATGGTTATGCTTCCCCAACTCTGAAATCCTTCAAAGCAGTTCCCATGCCCTGTTCACCTTTTTATCCCCAGTTCCCAGCACATTAGCTTGATAAGTATGTGGTTTTCAATAAACACTCTTGGAATAAGGATATGATTTATTCAATGAGTTATGCACTCTGGATTTGGAATTTTTTAACATAAACATATTTCAATTAATTGAGTGACTTTAGGGAAAGTTTCTCAAATCATTGTGACTTAGTCTTTGTTTGCTACTTATTTAAAAAAAAGTTGACTTGATGAATCCAAAATTCTGTTTATCTCTGAATCAGCAATATCTGTTGAAATGGCAAATTAAAACCGGGTACATCTCACATAAAATGGTGTGGCAGCTACTCAATTATAAATGCAATATTATCAGAGCTTAAAAAAAAGGATTCCTGGCAATCAAACATATATAGAAATGGCAGAAATCAAATATGAATTCACAAAGAGTAAACGGGCTGATGAAAAAGAAATGGCAAATCTTAGAAAAAGGTGGATGGTGCTATTTTTGGAAAATTAAGAGAGTTCCTTTGCTGGCAAAGAGATATTCTGAACTCAGTAACCAGTAATTTTTGCCATTAATTAAAATAAATATGCTAGGACAGTTAGGAATATGGAGAGGGAAAACATTAACTCTCCTTTAGAGTCCCAGGTACATCTGACGGTCACAAAGTCGTTCTTCTACTATTAGTTTGTGGGTGCTAGTCTTGGGTTATGTCTCCCATTTCTTTGCCTAAAACTGTTACCTCACTTGTTAAACTTATAGATCAGTGGTATAATTAATACCCTTATGCAAGCCCTATAGTTTCTAAACTAATTTCGAATTGGATACCTGCAACTTACTATCAAGTGACAACTGAGTAATCAGAATCTTCTTTAAAGATCAAAGAAAATTTTCCCTTTGATTCATTGCAATATGTTTGTGAGCCTTGAATCTCTTCTCTCCCTTGAAAATCAATTGCAATTACTGTGGCTGACATATTTAGTAAACCATTCTTAGTTTTTGTTTGTTTATTTATTCATTTACTTCCAGGTAAGGCCGTCTTTGAGTTACTCTTCAATCTGCTTAATTTGAGGCACATGACATAGTAAGTCCTTTATTTGAATAGCTTAATATTTACACCAATTTTAAAAATCAATATACCATAAAATAGTTTCTTTTTCTGGAAGTACAGAGATCTAAATACCCCCTTTAACCCATACCAACAAAAAGATTTTAAATAGCTATAATAAAAGAAGAAATAACATTTTACTGATGTGTAAGCAAACTAAGAATTATCAGGCCCGACATGAAGTGAAAATTAGAAATCAAGGAGAAAAACAGTGCTAAAGTCAATTTTCATTGTGAAGGTATTTGCCTAAAATTGGTAACTTAGACTCCCATTTCGAAGACTTCTCAGGGCCTAAGAGAGAGGAGAGAAAGCATAGAAACTGACAAGGTGGGACTCCAGCAGCACAGACCCTCATATAAAACTGGAAATCCAAAATAACTAAAACTGGAACCTAAAGTCAATGATCAATTAATCCACTGAGAAGAAAGATACAGCAAAGACATGTGCCTGTCTTGAGCTGGCATTGAGTGTTGAAGGGTGAAATAGTCCTTGAAAACATGGAAACACAAGCTGAACCTGTAATGAGTTTGCAGCTCTACTTCATGCTACCTGCTTATTTCAAAAAGTTCTCAGCAAATTTATTTTTAAATGGTTCTGAGTTGAACATTTTCCTACGGAACTGATGGAAGTAAATTCTGTTTTTTTAAAGTCAATCAAGATCACAAATAGTTCCTACAGGTAAAATTCCAAGCAAAGGTATCTAAACACACAAACACATGCAGAGAGTACGATATATAAGTATCACAGAGGATGTAAGGAGTGAAATGTGGGGAAAAAATGATAATACAATAAAAACGACAAAAACTTTATGTATTAAAATTATTTGAGACTAGCCAAAAATCATTATTTTCAACATCTATCAATAAGTCTTTTTTTAACTTTTTTGTTCAGGGGTACATGGGACGGTTTGTTTCATAGGCAAATTTGTGTCATGGAGTTCTTTGGTACAGATTGTTTCATCGCCAAGGTATTAAGCCTAGTACCCATTAGTTATTTTTCCTGAACCTCTCCCTCCTCTCTCTCCACCCTCTGACAGGCCATGGTGTGTAGTGTTCCCTTGTGTTCATCTGTTCTCATCATTTAGCTCCCAATTTTAAGTGAGAATACGTGATATTTTGTTTTCTGTTCCTGAGTTCGTTTGCTAAGGATAATGACCTCCAGCTGCATCCATGTCTCTGCAAAGGACATGATCTCATTCTTTTTTGTGGCTGTACAGTATTTCATGGTGTATGTGTACCACATTTTCTCCATTCAGTTTTCTGTTCATGGACATTTACATTGATTCCATGTCTTTGCTATTGTGAAGAGTGCTACAAGGAACACTCACGTGCATGTGTCTTTATAATAAAACAATAATTCTTTAAAATGCAAGCAGTCAAGAAACTATGAAAATGTCATTTTTAAACATATAGAAATTCTAAGCATAAAAACTAAATGACTGAAATTTTAAAAATTAATTGGAAATGTTTAATAAGCAGATTATATCTAACTGAGGTGACAATTAGTGACCTTGAAAATATAAACCAAAGAAAAACGCAGAATACACACCACAGATAAAAGAGATGGAAACTATGAAACAGAGGTTAAGAACTATACAGGACGATGTGGAAATATATAACAGTCATCTAACCATAATGCCCCAAAATGGCACAGAGAACAGAGAGAAGAAATAATCAACGATATATTACAATAGAGTAAGAGTATTATCACTGTGCATATCACGAATTAATAAAGAATTCAGAAGCCGGGTGCGATGGCTCATGCCTGTAATCCCAGCACTTAGGGAGGCCAAGTCAAACGGATCATGAGATCAGGAGATGGAGACCATCCTGGCCAACATGGTGACACTCTGTCTATAGTAAAAACACAATAACTAGCCGGGCGCAATGGTGGGCACCTGTAATCCCAGCTACTCAGGAGGCTGAGGCAGGAGAATCACTTGAACCTGGGAGTGGAGGTTGTAATGAGAAGAAATTGCGTTACTGCACTCCAGCCTAGTGACAGAATGAGATGCATCTCAAAAAGAAAATAACCCAGGAAAGAGTTATCAATGGTTACTAGCATCACATAAGGAAAGCAATCTATTTTTTATGTTTCCTGAGGGAAGTACCAGCATTTCCTGTGTAGTGTTCTTGCAAAGAAAACCTAAATGAGATCAAGCCTCTAAATCTAGCATTCCATGTATAAGAAATGCAGAAAAGATAAAAAATTAAATTCCATCCTTGGTTATAACAATAAATAAATGTCAAGTGAAAAGAGACAAAATAAATATCAACCAAAACCAATGTACAGATCTTATCTAAATCAAATTATAACTAAACAACTTTAAAACGACCTTACATAATAAAAGGAATTTCTCCCTATCTAGAAAAGTTAAACATACCTTTACTTTTCATGTAGCAGTATTGCCACTTTAAAAAATATATGCCAAAGGTAAACTGGTGAAAATACAAAAAAAACAAAATGTATAAGGTCATTAATTGCAATAATAATTTTAAAAGTGTGTAGTGATGAATAAATACTTGCATATCAATATACTAATCTCCAGTTGTAAAAAAGAATGAGGGATATTTCTATGTAAGACTATAAAGTGGTATCTAGAATATAAAGTGAAAAAACAAAGCAAAAAAACAGAAAAGAAAGGTAACACATGATTATGTATACATATTCAAATATGTTTATAGCATGTATTTTAAATCTTTTATGTATAATATCTTAAAATAAATGGAAAAACTATAATATTTCAAATGAAAAGTATAAGTGGTACTGATTATGTAATCAATATATATTAAAATTAAAAGTAAATAATAATATTTTTAAATGGCAACTATTGGGATTATTAAATGAAGAACAAAGAATAGAAGTTAAATTTTGATTATACCTCTTCTGTAGTTTCAACTTTGAGACCATGTAAAATTAAACTAAAATTGTATCAATCTCTAAAATTCTAAAATAAAACAAAGCAATTGAGCTTAAATGTGTATTCAGTTAGTGGCATATAGACACACAATGATCAATGATTCTAAGCTATTTAAATCACAGTAATTTAACAAAAATAACTGCAAAAATATTTAGTTATTTTCTGTAATCATATTATTGGTGGTAGTGTTGATATTGTTATTCTGAGACTGTTGTGTGCATATTATAGATAAAGCAAATGAGAAATTTTGTGAAGCATGAAACATTAATGCTACCATTTCTATTGCCGTCAAGAAGCAGGGTTTGTAACATGGAGAAAAGAGATACAGATGTGACACTGAAGAGTTTACTAGAAATCCTAGTCTGGATTATGAATGGAAGCATCAGTGTGAATCCATTCTGTGTTGTATATAAATATGTATATGTAATTATTACATATAATTTTCTTATTTATAAACATATACATATACATTTATATATTGTATTTTTGTTAAGTGAAAAAAATCTAGGAATAGTGACAAATCCAGTAGCAAAGACTACTGTAACACTGAAAGAGTTGTCTCGATATATCATTTCCCATTGAAAGATATTAAGATAAAAAAGAAATAATTTCAGTATGAATAAAAACTGTAACTTCAAAGGTGTCTGTTGGAGAATGTTAGTGAACCATCTGCCTAATTTTTAAAGTGTGTGTGTGTGTGTGTGTGTGTGTGTGTGTGTGTGTGTGTGTGTGTGTTTCTCGTATGGCAGATATTATGGTCACATTTACATAACCCTTCAACAAATTATAGGTACCATTTAAACAAAAGGTATACATTTTACAAACTTTTTTCCTTAAGCACAAGCAAAATTTCAATTTTGGGCAAAATGTGTGACTAAGCGAATATAAATATTTGACTATTTTATGGTGTTATTATTGCTTTTATTGTTCAAGAAATCAGTCATGTCCTCTGGGTGTTTTGCCACTCAAATATTTTATTATGAGTCAACATATTTATATTTCAGACAACTATCTTGCAAAATTAAATAATGCTTTTAAAGCTCTCAAAACTTTTAGCCTTAATGATAGCCAATAAGTAATATAATATACTTTGCATTTTTACGTACTTGAAAAACATAGTTTTTATTTTAAAAATTTGCATTTAATTTTAACAAATGAAATTATTTTAAGCAGTGCTTCAAAAACAATCATATTTAAGTACTAACTTACAATTAAAATAGATTTATATTAGATTACAATATAACAAGGCAACTTAGTCATTTAAATTTTTTTTATAAATTCCAGTACACAGTAAATAAAATTGTGTTATGGAAAAAATTAGTTGGAGAAGAGTAACTTTTTAAAAACTTCATTTAGATAAACTTTATCTTCTCTTTACTGCATATGAAGTAAACTAACTTCTTAGATATGGCAGAACATGTCAAATTAATCTTTCCTTTCTCCCAGGCTCCTCTCTCGTGTTACTATTATAGTATTTCACTTAGACTCGTTTTATAACTTGTGAAGTGCCAATTATTTACAGCTGTTGACATCCTCTAACAAAAGAAACTCAATCTGATTCCCTCTTGGCAATTATTTTTCTAGTTTTGAAAATGTTGTTTCCAAGAATGAAAATACATTTGTTTGGAATAAATTATTATGGCTAATGATATATTTTTGAGTGCATGTTGGTATTGATTCAGACCTTTCTTAACCTTGCAACTTTTATTTTATATTCCACTTTTTATGGTTTACGTCTCAGGAATCAAAACTTTATAACATTCATTTGCTCTCTTACCACTTAACCAGAAAACAGACTCACACTGGTTTGCTATCTGTCTCTCTTTTCATAGTTTTCATCTCCTTTATATTCTTCCTTCCTAAAATTTTTCTAGTATACTATAGGGACCTCTGGGAATGTGGTTCACTGAACTCTCCCAAATAAAATACTAACGTCATTCTTATAGTGAGTCTGTTTAGAGTGATGGAGAAAAGTCTGGCTATACTCGATTAACATTCCATCTTTCCTTGGGCTAGATAAACTATTTTGAAATCTCAATTTCCATGTAAACATAAAATTAACATTTTATCAATTTAAACCATTTATCAAGAGATAACACCTATCAAGGAATAATAAAAGAACTTCTTAAATAGGTCAGTTTAATTTTACAAAAGAACTAAAATTCTCTCATTTCTTAAGACTCCAGATTTTGCCCAAATCTGTAAAGTTCAAAGCAAAAAGGAAAGTTGGCCATAGAGCTTATGGAGAGAGCCAAGCTCCACAGTTTGAGTCAAAAAGTAAAAATTTCACCCATAGCTTAAATATTAGAAGTTATTCACAGCTGCAGATAATTTGTACTCTACAAGTTCCAAAAATATGTTATTGAGTATGATTTTGTTTTAATTATTTGGTTTGGCCGCCTATGCCACCAGCTTTTCATATTATTTCCAACTTTCCATTTCACCTTGTGCTGGCAACAAAAAAGATTTCAGTACAAAAATTAACTGAGTAAAATAAAATGTCGTTCTGTTGAATGGTACTAGATGTTGTACAAGGCTCTGGCAATTTCTAATTTTGATTGACAGTTTAAGGTGTTCCAATTTGGGGTTGAGAACTTTGGGATCTTTGTCATCATGAGAGAAGAATTTGATGCTGCTCCTCATTACATTTGACTTTGTACTTTATTACATTTATCATTTACCTTGGAAATGTGCAGAACTGAAATGAGAAAGATTTTAAAAGTGTATGGTGAAACAATAATTCTAAAACCTCTGGAAACAAGAAAGACCCACCTAAAGAGACTCTGACCATATATTTAGGAACTAAGTATCTTGAAAATCCTTATTTTCAGAAGGTGTGTGTGTGTGTGTGTGTGTGTGTGTGTGTGTGTCTGGGTATGTGTGTCTATGTGTGTGTGTATTTCAGGGTAACAACGCATATGTACAGAAATATAAATGTCTCTCTTTTTTTATAAGTAAATTCAACTTCTAAGTAACCTGTATTTTAACCCCTATTTTCGCTGATGGCAGAAAGCTTTTATTTTTCCCAATTCAAGGCAACTCAGTCACATTGCAGTTGAAAATTGACACTCTATTAGCAGATATTCCAATGTATCCACAGCCACATGTCTGCACAGTTTCAAGGCCCATGCTCTCTTGATCTTACTGCTCCTTGCTTATAGAGCAAGTGGTCCCTAGATTTCTCCAAACCTCCTTAGTCTTTCCTTTTTCATAAGGGTTACCTAAACCCCAGAGAGCAAGACAAGGATGAGTACCTCATCCCTGGGCCATATTCAGTCATTGTTATTTTGCACCCTGACACACTACGTCCCTGATGATTTTAAGTGTTTAGACGCCATATCTGCTGCAGGTATCACCAGTCCCTCTTATGGCTTCTCATCTTGACTAGTCATATAGTCTACATTTTCTCATCCTGACCCAACATATCTTCAAAGAACTTTCTCTTTACAGGGGATGTTCAAAGCCTTTACAGGGTTTGGGAAGTCTTGGCTACTTTAACCACATCATCCTGGAATGCATCAAAGCTATGGGGCTGCCTGCAGGACCATTTGCCTAAACACCACCACGCAGCCACTGATCATGTAAACAGGTCTTATGTTGTTTTGCCTGTTGCGTTTTGGAAGGTGAGGCACAAGATCCCAAATCTGGGAAACCCCCATATCTATCTTCTCAGTCAAAGGCCTCCTTTCTCCATCAGCATTAATATCAATCTAAGTCCCTGCGGAACCATTTCTTCTAACCTACTGATTGAACTGTTTCTTTCAGGGTGTTTCAGTATTTGGTATTTTTCAATATTAAATATTCTTCCTTTGATGGTTTAAAACACCATGCTCAGTACTCTGGGCTTGGCTCTAAATTTTTAAAACTCACCTTGTTAAATTCACAGAAAATTCCTTCTGCTTTCTACAAAGCCTGGCTTGTAGGCATCAAGATACATTAAAATTTTGAGATTTAAGAAAAGCTTTACAAAATTACATAGACTTCCTTGAAATAAAATGGATCAGCCATCCTCTTAAAAAGCAATGTACACAGGAAGAAATCACTTTTGACTAAACGGTACATACTTCCTTGCAGTAAAATGTGTCAATCATCATCTTAAAAGCAATGTACACAGGAAGAAATCACTTTTGACTAAATGTTACAGGAAGAACTGCAGTAAAAGGAATTGTCAAAAATCTTCCAGGTTTTATTGAGAAGAATATGATCTAGTTAATTTTTTGCTATAGGTTGAATTGTTAGCCACAATTCTCCCTCCCCTGTGGTAGGAGGATGCATCCACAATCTTGCTTCGGCATCATAAAAACAGAGTACACTTCCCCGGTTAAGTAATATTGGGTCTCATCATGCAACTTGTCTTGTCCTGTGGAATAAGAGAAGTTGCACCTTGTCATTTCTAAGCCCACATATTAAGAGAAATTAGGTATTTAGCCTAGATCAACTGACCCACATGTGACACATGGATACTTAAGAAATAAATGCTTATTGTTGTATGCCACTGAAATTTTGAAATGTTTGTTAGGCAGCAGTAGCTGACTGATACTATGTGGAATACACAACTATGTGTTTTGTTTTTCTTGTACTGCATCAACTAGTAGAGATCTAAAAGCAAAAGAAACTTGAGGAAATAATGATTTCTTTAACAAGAGATTTCCTACCTCTTAATGAAATATTCACAAGGTCCCTTAAAGGAGTATGCAGAGGAGCCAATATAGTCATCTGGTCAAATCTGTCATTAAATACAGAGATGCTCTTCTTTAAATTTTTAGAAAAGTTACTACGATCTCTGCTTCCAACAACTAGTCCAAGCTATCATCTTTTCCAGCTGGACTAATGAAGCAGCCTCTACACCCACCTTCTGGAATACACCCATACTGCAACCTATTCCTCTCTAGTCTGTTCCTCATCCCAATATATTCCATGCAAATATTGTTCCACAGCTTAAAATCCTTCAGTGTTTTTTCATTCATTTTTGGAGAAAAGCAAAACAGTTTAACATGTCCTATAAGGATCAGCATAATCTGTCCCCATTCTATCTTTCCTCAGTTCTTGATCTCAGCATTGCTCTGTGTATTTTAGCCAGAAGAATGACTTTCAGATTATTGGAAGAGATCTTGCTTTAAAACAAAACAAAACAAAACAAAAAAACCCTCATAGCTTTCCTTACTACTACTCACAGTCTTCTTGCCTACCTGCCAGTGAGTTTTGCAATCCCATCTAGAGAGTATGTTTTCCAATGCCAACTATTTAGTCTGGATTCTAAGACAAGGGTTTGGGTGGAGGGAGGTTGTCTAGGGCTCATTCCAGGAGCAAACGTAGGGTTGGAGAAAATGAGAGGAGAGAAGCAGAAGGTGAGGTGTGCTATGGACTTAACTGTGTTCCCTTTAAACTCATATGTTGAAACTCTAACCCCCGATGTGATGTTGTTATTTGGAGATGGGACCTTTGGGAGGTAATAAGAGTTAGATGAGATCATGGAGGTGATGCCTTCGTGTTGGGAAGAGCACCCTTATAAGGAGAGATGGCAGACAGCTTTCTGTCTTTCTCTCTCTGTGCCACAGTATGAAGGCAGCTGGCTAACTGCAAGCCAGGAAGACAGCCCTCACCAGGAACCCAATCAGCTGGCATCTTGGCTTTGGATTTTCAATCCTCCAAAACTGCTAAGAAATAAATTCTTGTTTAAGCTACCCAGTCTATGACATTTTGTTATGGCAGATTTCGCTGACAAATTCAGGGTGTTGTCAAATTTTTATTGAAAATCTATTGAGTTTTAAATAATAACAGTTATCAGTATTTTCCTTTTTGTTTGGAGAATTTCAGTATTTCTTTAAAAATTCAAGTCTGCCATAAAAATATCTTACGTTTTTACTACAAGTTATTTTGATTTTTGCTCTTTATGTGTATGTTTGTAACTACTTATTATTTTTTAAGATAGAGTCTTAAAAATAAATAAATAAATAAAATAAAATAATTTCATTATTTTCCATGCACATATTCAACTTAGTCTGGTGTTACTATCAAAAAATTCAGCTACATACTGCTCCATAGTAATCTAGTAATACAGTAACCCATACCGGGCTGTTCTCTTGCTTAAACATCTTCAATGGCTCCCCATTAGTTATCAAATAAAGTCTAAGCTCTTTGGCATTCCATATAGAGCTGATTATAGTGACAGCTCCTACCCTATTCTTTCAATTTCTATGCTCTAGGAATTACTTAGTTTCCTAAACATAACACATTCTTTTCTCAGGAAACTTACCCTTGACTCATGTTTGTTTTCGGCTAACAATTAGTCACATATATGCCATCCTCTTACCCAGAATTAATATACATCAAAATTTGTATGATTCTTGTCTTTGATTATTCTCCTCTCACTCTATAATAGCTTTCATCCCCTTCTGTGCTTATGAAAAATATATTTACCCATCAATTCCATCTTTACATTTCACCTACTTTTTAATACCTCATTCCCCTTTCTTCCAGTTAAAATTATGCCTTTGTAATAACTTCTATTACTTGTTATAATAGTTTAATAAATTATTTATGCATATTTCTCTCATCAGCCTGAAAGCTACTTGAGGGAGATAACACTATATCTCCTTTTTTCAGTGCATATTAATGCAGTAAACATTAACTAAATGAAATAAGAAATCAATATTGATATATCTAATTGTATTGTTGAACCTAAAAGTATAGATTATATGATATTTTGAGGCAAAAAATAATTTACTCATACATATTTAATTTGCATTAAACAAAAATTATAAAATCTCACCCTATTGAATTTTGTTGTTTTTTTTTTAGACGGAGTCTGGCTCTGTCGTCACCCAGGCTGGAGTGCAGTGGTGCGAACTCGGCTCACTGCAATCTCCACCTCCTGGGTTCAAGTGATTCTCCTGCCTCAGCCTCCTGAGTAGCTGGGATTATAGGCACCCACCACCACGCCTGACTAATTTTGTGTATTTTCAGTAGAGATGGGATTTCACTGTGTTGGCCAGGATGATCGCCATCTCTGACCTTGTGATTCACCTGCCTCCGCCTCTCAAAGTGCTGGGATTCCAGGCGTTAGCCACCACACCCAGCGACTATTGAACTTTTATGATTTTGACTTTTGTTAACTAAATATTATAATTTGCTATTTAGTAGTCACATGCTAAATAATTTATAAAATGTACAATGTTTCAAAGAAAAGTAATCAGTAATGCAAAATAAGAGAATATAAGTTTAATGAGATACTCAGCTTCAGAACCCTAGTAAAAGACAAACAATTATGTCACGACTGTACATGTTTAACTATAGAAAGTTTATTCTAAGTGATATTTGCCAGCTACTCTTCTGATCTGAAAATAAGAATATAAATTTTATGAAACCAAGAGAATCTTCTGGCGGAATATGTAATTAAACCCTGAAAAAGGCTATCATTAGGGGAGTAACTATTGTTCCTATGACAGTAAAAGCCATCTGTCATTGCTGCCTTCAGAGGAGATCCTGGTTTATAATTGGTTTAATAATTCCTATTATGCAATAGGAAATCAATAACTTCCTTCTATATAATCGTTCTTTCTCGGATTATAAATTGCTACAGACTTCCACTAAGGAATAGGTTTGTAATGTATCAATTATGTCATTAGCCTGATAGTTTAATTGCATATTGATGATTGACAAACCACAAAAAAGATTTAGAAAAATGTCAACCTCCAAAAATAAATGTTTAAACTACTATCACTTTTATATTTTATTCTGAAACTATATATATAAGTATATTCATAATGACTTGAAATCCAAATTTTAATTCTTGATTCAGTATACCTAAGATAATAAATAACAATTTTAAAAATACTTGCACATATTTTGTCATAAATGATCTGTTACTAAAATGTATTTTGTGAAGGAAAAACTTGAATATATTTAACCTAACCTTGATAAATTTTTTTTGTAAAACTGTGTATGACCATAAGCAACTATTATTACACTATTCTTTGTAAAATATGCATAATGATATGAATGAGCTTTTCAGAGAGATACTATGACCTTTTACTACTTCTAAAAATCATAGTAAAGATTATTTGCATGAGGCTCTTATATCTTACATGAAGCAACTTTGGTCAGTATTACATGGGTCTTCAAGCATCTTCATCAGCTTGGGCTGCTGTAGCAGAGTATCATTGACTGGAGAGCTTAAACAACAGGCATTTATTTTCCACAGTTCTGGAGGCTAGAAGTCTGAGAACAAGGTGACATTGAATTCCTTCTTAGTGAGGGCTCTCTTCCTGGCTTGCAGACAGCTGCCAGCTGGCTCTATCCTCACATGGCCCAGAAAGAAGGCTCTGGTGTTTTCCTCTTAAAATGGCACTAACCTCATTATAGGGGCTCCCTGATCAAGGAGCTCCCCCATCATGACTTCATTTAAGATTAATTACCTCCCAGAGGTCTTACCTCCCAGCACTGACCTATCAGA
The DNA here is from genome assembly GCA_004027715.1 of Plecturocebus donacophilus. Lineage (NCBI taxonomy): Eukaryota > Metazoa > Chordata > Mammalia > Primates > Pitheciidae > Plecturocebus > Plecturocebus donacophilus. The sequence goes on along the minus strand of PVKP010001584.1, from coordinate 122,247 downwards.
GGTTAGAGCTTCACATATGAGGTTTGGGAGGACACATACGTTCAGTCCATAAGCCTATAAGAAAATGAGTTTCCTTGCTTCGACAGATTAACAGCAAAGCAGACACAGAATACCAAGTTCTACCTAACAATGAATTTCAGCTACTATGGATTCTACTCAGCTAGTAAGAGAAAAAAAAATGTTGAAAATTATTTCAAGGAATATATTACATTTCTGGTTCTATAATTTGCACGTAATATAGTGTGGATTTCAGTTTAATATGTCTCAGTTTTAACATTCTTATCCATGAAATGGGGAAAAACAGCATTTATCTTTGCCTATTCAATCAGTGTCATGTACAATAATGAAGTAATACGTACCAGATCTTACAAAATAATAAATTATAAAAGTTCAAAATAGTACATTTTCTTTGGTTTTAATTCCCAGACTCATAATTTTGCTGTCTCTGAGCTATTAGCTCTTGACTAACATTTCAGTTTCAACTGAGGCCTGTGACACACCAGCCAGACTCATACCTTTTGATTTCCTTGAAAACATATTTCTCAGCTGGCAAAACAAAGTATCCAAAATAAAAAGACAAAGAAAGGAGGCACCAGACTCAGGAATTACTCTGACTCGGAACAGTACTTGGAAATTTCTATACTGTGTGATCTGCTGCCAGTTACTTCAGATTTGAAACACAGTTCCTTATTAAGGACTAAATGAATGATTTTCTATGGATTTTGGTGGACCAGATATAAAGAATACTTAAGCACTGTCTATCCATCGCCAACCCATTGTCTTCTTCCCACACATAATGTGGGTAAGAATTTCCACTTCTTAAAGTTACACATCTCTCAGGAATTTTTGCAAAGATTAACTAAAAACTGTAAGACCTTTTTTTTAGGAAATTATGTGTCTACATGTTACTGGGTCAGATGCATTATGTGTTACTGGGCTCAAATTTCAGTAATGTAGTCCTTGTTTTACTGTTTTTATATAGCACTTTGTCTGCTAAAGACCACAGAAGCAAAAGTGGCCTTATTTGTAATCTTGCTTCTTTGTCCTGGGAGTTATTTAAGCACTCATCTCTATTTTATTGCATTATTCTAAGAAAAGAGAAAGATAGACACATGCATTTTAATATTTAAGAATAAACACATTTTCAAAATAGGAATGAAAATAATTGGCTTCTCAAATTGCTACTTAAATGTATTTATGGTTAATTCTTATCTCTTATGAATTAATATGTTTTTAAATTTTTTAAAGAACATTTTGTTCAATTGACTCTTTGGTCTTTGTTAACAAGCTGAAACTGCTATGTCCTTAAAAGACATAACATTCCAGATAATGATTACACTTGAACGTCTCACTAGAAATCATGAGAATCACACATGTGCATCAGCTGGGGCTAGAAAACGAAGAAAAAAATGGATGCAGTATGAGTTACATCAGAATAAATTTTTATTTTTATGATAATTGGCTACTGCGAAACAAAGAATTTTGGAATTTAAATCAGAGGACCTGGAATACAATTTGAGTCTACCATATAATAATTGGATAACCTTGAAAAAGTGAATTACTTCCTCTGAGGCTTAGCTACTAACCTGTAAAACTAGGAGTCATGCATACTTTCTTCACAGGGTTGTTGCACAGATAAACTGGAATAATACATTCAAAGAACTGTGAGTCGCCATGCAATGCTCTTCTATAGAATCAGCATGATGTTATTATTAATAATCATAATAATGTTATATAGAGCAGCTGGAATAAAATCCATCAGAAGAAAGCAGACAGAAAGGAAATAACGGAAAGGAAATGACAAGAAGATATGTTGCCTTGTTGGAGGCAAGAGTATAGTAGATCAAATTTCAAACAAAGAGTACTTAAGATCATTGGTTTTTGAATGTAAGATTTTCAATCTAAGCCCAGCTCTCATGATCATTATCTGTCTCATCTGGAGCAAATTCTCTCAATTTCCTGATTTAAAAAAGTAAAGGTAATAGCATTCTTATGAAGTATGAGAATAGAAAGCAATGATGATCAATAATGTAATGCATTGTTTAGGCACATGGCATTCAACCAAGGTTAATTATTATATGCTGATGGGGAAAAGTCTACTTTATAAGTCACTGTTACTCTATTATTATACTTACATGGAATAAATACCTAGAGGTTAACACAAGGAAAAAAAATGCTAGGTTCTACTGCTGTATTGAGGAGTATTGCTAGTGTTTATATTTTTATCATTATTGAGTATAGAAAGAGACAATCAATCTCAAAATCCTCTGTGTTGGCATATCCTCTGTATTCTCAGAAAAGAAAATCTTTATTTCTTCAGATTAGGTTGTCATGCTATTATTGAGAGCATTTTTTTTAATTGTTCGAATACAAAGACTCTTTCTGCCAATATTCTAAATATATCTATTGTGCTTTGACTCTTTTATCCTTTCCTCTAGGAAGGAATGGAAAGAACACAAGAGAGAAAAGGGCAACCATGCATGCATATGGTAACTCCATCTAGTTTATTTTACAAATCCACCTAAATATTGCAGGCACCCTTTCCTGTGACTAACATAAGTAATCTCCAAGGAGGTTGTGTCATGGCAACTATCAATACAGTTGTATGAGAGACAGGGAGATGATTCAATTAAAAAGCAGGCATTCTCCATGTTTACAATGTAGTAAGCATGAGAAAAGGTCTTCAAAGACCACAAGAGTTCAGTAAATAAATCTAAACAAAACTTATATATAAGACGGTAAGTAAATTTAAAGAATGTGACCCATGTAAAATTATAAAATCATGTCTAAAATATCAGAAACAATGCTGTATAAATGAAGAAGAGATTAGCAATTTTTTCCCCTAAGGCCTTTATGTGGTTTGTGAGGCTGAGGTAAAATACTGATTACAGTGGTCTCCCCTTATCTGCAGGGGGTACATCCCAAGCCCTCCCAGTGGATGCCTGAAACCACAGGTAGTACCAGACTCAGTTGCTGTTGATCAGAACACGTTTCTGTTCATGTTTTCCACCCACAAATGTAATGCCTTTTCCACTTTAACTAAATATTTATCATGTTTTGTGGCAGTAACTTCTACAGTTTGAGGTGCAACAGCAAAACTAGGATGAATTTTGTTTTCCTTCTTCACAATAGCACAGGTAGATTGTTTCTTATTGTAATTTTTGAAACCTCCAAACATGATGTTTTTTCTTTCCTTATTAAATACAGAACTTTCACCTTTTTACTTTCTGGCTTTTCTTAGGCATATATAAATTACCATCATCACTACTCTTGAGCCTTAAGGCCATCATTAAGTAAAATAGGGTTACCTGAACAGAAGCTCTAGAATACCATGACAGTTCGTCTGATAACCCAGATGGTCACTAAGTGACTAGTGAGTGGGACTGTATTCGGTGTAGAGACAATGGATGAGAAAAAAAAAGATTTTAGGCTACAAAGTGTCAAGGAATATTTCAAAATTTAGTTATAATAAATTATTTAATCCCAACCAATAATATATTTAAGGCAAATATTTTCTCCATAAATATTTGGAGGACAAAAAGGTTGTGAGAGATATGTTAGCCTTCTTTCCAAGTCTTTGCAGAGCAACACCACAAGATTTCATCATGCTACCCATGATGGCACACAGTTTAAAACTTACTGATTGCTTATTTCTGGAGTTTTCCATTTAATATTTTCAAACCATGGTTGACTGTGGGTAAATGAAACTGTAGCAAGTGAAACTTTGAATAAGAGGACACTACTGTAATTGTAAACACTGTTTACATAAAATGGATGGTAAAAATCTCAAGTGATACCATCTAAAATAAGTTAGACAGGAATTACTTGGAAACTAGCAAAAAGACTTTTAAAATGAAGAAGGGAAACCGATAAAGATACAAGTTCAATCAATCAAAAAATAAGATAAAGAAGCAATGGAAATGCAGAAAGAATGAAAGCACCAAGTTAGCATTTTAAAAATAAGTCCAAAAATATAAGTATCATAAATGTAAATGAACTAAACTTCTCAAATTAAATACACAACTAACCACGATATAAACTAAATCCAGCTATAAGGGTCAAATTTTTAAAACATTTATAAAAAGCTGTAACACAAAGTATTATTTAAAGGAATCTAGTGTAGTTATATAATTTTCAAAAATAGATCTTAAAGCACGAAGCTATGCTAGTGTTAAGGAAGTTTAAAACAAAATGATAAAATCTTCACCTCACCAGGAAGGTACAAAAGTTCCAAAAGTATAGATAGCAAATGATATAGATTCAAATATTTAAATACAAAATAATTTAAAAATTAGAATTTGACCAACTCACACTCAGAGTGGGAGATACCTCAAGTATTGATTGATTACCTAGGTAAACAGAATATACTAGTTAACAGAAACTGCTTCACACAGAAACTTAAAAAATGAATTCTCCAGAAACTTATACAAAACATTTATAAAAGTTGAAAAAATTCCAACAAATTTCAAAGAACTACTACATGCAGACTATTTTTACAACTAAGCAAGTTGTAGATGAATGTTTAAAAATGTATAATTAGAGAAAATAAAAATAATACATGTCATAATTTGTGGGGTGCCATGCAATTTGTTTGAGAGGGAGATTGTAGCCTTAGATGTTTGTATAAAAAGACAAATTAAGGCTGAAAATTGATGAGCTTCGTGATCAAACTCAGCTGTGTTCCACACCGCAGAACAAGGAAAGCCATAGAAGGGGGCACTCCCTCCATTTAGGGGATCCCATGGGAAGTACACCATCTCTATTTATATTCATTGGCCAGAAATAAGTAATATGGCTTTACTTCGCTGCAAAAGAGGCTAGATTTTTTCTTTTGCCTGAATATTGTACCTTAATAAAATTAAGAAGCTCTTACTCCAGGATGAAGGTAAGTTTAGGTTAGGCAACCCCCACCATCCAGCTATCCTGAAAACTTTTCAATTTACCTAGACAAGCTGTTTTCTTTGCCGCTGCAAACACTTTACTGGGTTTCTGCCTGTTTCTTTTCATTATTCTTCTAACTCCTATTAATACTTCAGACCTAAATTTAGACATCACTTTCACTGGATACCCTGTTATGACACCAAAATCAGATTTAGCATTGGTCCTTGGGTTCCCATAGCACCACACATTTGCTTTTATCATGACAATGTGACACTATGCAATGGCTATATCTTTCTTTTGCTGGTTCCTACACCTCACTATATAGTCCTGGCAGATTCCTGCTGTACAATTACAAGGCTTTGGAAGAACTGGCTAAATGAATGTACCAATGATACCCAGTACAACAAAACTGTTTAATAACTAATAAGAAAAATGTCTCTTTATTCTTGAAATAAATTAATAAAACACCTTTTTCTTTAGGAACAGGTTTATTTTTATCTTACACCTAGTGAGTCATGTAATTAACTGTGTTCACCTCTTTTACATTGGTTGTATTCTAACTTAAAGATTGCATTCTAATTTAAACTCCTCTATATTACAAGTCGTTGGGGTGTGAATTTTGTGTACTAACATTACTTACGTATTTCATTTTTAATTTGTGTCAGGCTACTTTACTTTAGTTAATTTTTATTTTAAGAAGGTATTTTCTGTAAAGAGTTTAATATGCAGATTGCTAAATGGCTATGAGAAGGAGCAAACTGAGATGGAAGTTAGCATGCAGGAGGTTTATTAGGAAATGTACTTGGGATCCCACATGTGGAATGGAGGAAGGACAATTTGGCAGCAGGAGACTACCTCAGTATTCTGGAATTGAGATGGCCCTTCCAAGGTGGGGTGAGGTGACTGTGCCTTTATGGTCCTGCAGTGATCAGTCTTTTGATGCAGGCTGCCCCTGGAACTCCAAGAAAGGGAGTTTTCTTCATCAAATGTAACCCCTAAAGAGGGAGGAGAGCTGAGGGGAATGTTCCTGCAGAACTCTCAGAAGTGTGGGAATCTGTGTGTGGTCCACTATACCATGGATATTCTGTAGGTCTATGGTCCAGCTGCCATCTGAGGCTTCCCTAAATCTTGAGTATTGGATACCCTGTTTTCTCTTTTGGTTTACTCCTTCATTTTGGCAAAATCTACCTTCCATAGAAAGTACTTATGAAAATAAATGAATATTTTACAGATCTAAAACCTTTTTAGTCTGTACAAATCCCTGATTGACAATTTGAACGTGTATAGAATTCTATATGTAGCATCATCTCCCGAAATTGTAACACATTGTTCCATTGTCTTCTGGTCCCCCGTATGTCTGATGCCATTCTTAATCTCAGTTCTTTTGTATGTGGCTGTCACCTCAGTCTTCTCTCCACTTAGCATCCTAAGCTCCAGCACCATTGAATTTGTGGGGGTCATAACCACCAGTTTACAATGATGCTTACATTATAGATTACAACACGTACAAGTCTTATCTCTTTGTGAGTCCTACTGATAATGGTGTGATAGAGTTTTCCAGCATGCTATCCCTGTATAGATTGTCTTAAACAATCTATTGCCATTCTTTTCTTTCATAGAAATATCTTAAATGATACTGATTCTTACAGCAACACAGACATGCTTAATTTGGACAGTTTTAAGATCATATCTGATTTGTTAAAATAATGTGTTCAAAGAAAGAAAACCAAATTCTTTATGCATATATTACATATATATATATATATATATGTACACACACATATGTAATACAAATATATACACATATAATACATATCTACATATACACATATAAATGTCTTCAGCTTCAAGTATCAAAATCAATTTTGTATGCCTTAAATAAAATGAAAATGTATTTTTAATGTGTTAAGACTTCTGGACTCTAAGGGAAATAGAGGACTAGCTTAAAATATATGCATAAATCAAGACACCACCATAAAGCTGAGAAGAGGTGAAACATCATCTTTGGTACAAAGTCTGAAGGACACGGCTACCACTGCTGTTGTTGTAAATGAATTCTAACCATCCTGATGTCTTTCTAATATTTGTTCAAGGGCTAAAATTCCCAGTTGGAGCTTCCAAATGGCCAGGCACATGTGATTTGCTCATGCACTGACTACGGGGAAGGAGGTGAGGTAGAGTATAGCCCTTTCTCTTCAGAACATTAAATTTATACCATAAGAAATTCTTCTGAAATAGGAAAGCATAGTAGAAACTATGTAGCAAAAATAAAGTATCAGCTAGAGCTATAATTTTTCTTATTTTTTCTTTAAAATCTTAAATATTATTTAATGCTTAATTTGGGCGGAAATAAGTAGAGCAAAATAAAATAGAAAAAAAGAGAAATAATAGTATCTAGCAACAACTAACATAAAGCAATAAACAGTTATACTCATTTTATATAATTTTATTCACACCAGTATGTATTTTTTTAAAATAGCATTATCTGTTTTTTAAGAGAAAATTCCATCTCTTTGACCAGTTTGTTATGCATAGTTTTACCCAATAAAATTATTCCTCCATTTCCTACTCTGCAGTTTGGGATCAATTTCAACAGCTGTTTTAGATTAAGTCTATTTTTGAAATAATATTACGAAGAGGAAAGAAACATTTTATCTTCTAAGGATTCCTTGGAGAGGCAAAAATGTCAACAGTCATACATAAAATCATAGCTTTCACTAGAAACTACAATCTCACTAAAGACAATAAGGTCATTTTCTTCACACATGCTAATACTACATCCTTAATATGAAGCAATCACAGTATGTTCTTTAAAATGTCAGGGATAAGAAGAAAAGAAATTCAGAACATAATACAGTTATAATATAACAGAATTTATTCCAATTGGGGGGCTGTAAGCAGGCTTTTTGGTAATAGTTAAGGCTTTTCTGATGGATGTGGGCACATTTTTAGATAGAAAAGTGATGGAAAGGAAACCTTAATGAGTTAACATTGGAGCAGAGGCTTGACCACCATCCAGTTCTCACTAGCACCCAGCATGCTGTATTGGATAGGTTACCCACATATGCATAAATGTGTGTGTGCACGCACACGCACTTCAGATACAACATTCCAATCCATCAATAAGCTACGCAACACTGCATTAACAGGACATGCCTGTGGTGGCACATAACATGGCCTAGAAAATACTGGGGACATCTGCATTCCCATTTATTATTGAATCGACTTATTTGGCTTCTGAGTTTTCCTTAGAAGTGATACTTGGACACCTTTTCAGTTTCTTTCTTGAGCATTGTTTGGGGTACCAAGTATAAGCAGAGCCATTTAGTCATAAAGATTACACTGGGCATGTGCTTCTTCTGCCTTTTAGAAGTTTACAACTAGAATTGCCTACCACATGTGGCAGACCTGGACATCAGTCTACCGCGGCCAGACTTAATTTTTCTTATTCAATCAATATTGGCAATTGGATTTTAAACATTATTGAAGTATGTAAATTTAGTAGAATAAATAGAAGATAACATTTTCTTACAGAGTTATTGAATCTCTTCCTTATCTGTTGTTAGATTGCCTTTCTTATTTTAATTTGTGTGTGTTTTCTTTTATATTGATGGTTCAGAGAACCACCTAACGTTTAAGGGATTTTGTTGTATGTCTTTTAGAAGCTATAGATACTATTAGATTAATTTGCTACAGATGAATTTATTGATATAAATTTAACTATTGTAATATCCTAAGTAATTTTACTCATCTTCATGTTTGATTTATCATATTATTTGCTTTTATTTATTTGCCTGAAATCATTTATTGATTCAAAATAATACTGAAAATCTTCCATGAACCATATATAAAATTTGCTTATTTTTAAAAAAATGCTTAATAATTAGACACTTAAATTTTGTATTTATCTCTATTTAAATATTTGGCTAAATCTCATATATTTTGATATTTAGAATTATCACATTTTCTTATTTTCTTTTCTTTTCTTTTCTTTTTTTTTTTTGAGATGGAGTCTTGCTCTGTCGCCCAGGCTGGAGTGCAGTGGCATGAGCTTGGCTCACTGCAACCTCCACCTCCTGGGTTCAAGCAATTCTCATGCTTCAATCTCCCAAGTAACTGGGATTACAGGCACTCACCACCACACCTCTGACTGATTTTTGCATTTTTTTTAGTAGAGATGGGGTTTCACCATATTGGTCAGGCTGGTCTTGAATTCCTGACCTTGTGATCCACCCACCTAGGCATCCCAAAGAATAGCTCTTTTATCTACAGTTTAAAAGTTATTTAGAGCAGTATGTGAAATGTTTCAAGCATGTGTATTTTTATATGTTAAATATAGCAACTCTATATACTATTTCTATTATTTGTAATTTATAAAATTATTCTACTAGTTTTCTAAATGATGGATTCTTATCGTTTTTCTATGGCTATTTCTAAAAAAATTGAATTCTCAAATATCGAGTTCAAATTCTTAATTTGATTATTAATACAATTTTGTTATCAATATTTTAAAAATATTTTTGTCTTAAATATATTATGGATTAATTACATGGATATATGACATCTGCCATTTCAATTATTTTTCTTACAATTTCGTGGTAGATTTTGCTTTACCCATTTCATTCCATGTTAAGCAAAATAGAAATATTTCTAATTTTTATATTTATACTTTACATTACAGCTTTTATAAATATAAAATATCCCCATTCTATTTCTTATAATAAAATTATTACAGCAGAAAATGAATCTCTTTCATATGTAGAGAAATGGGGGTTATCTTCTTTTGAAGTATGGAATTTTTTATAGATTCCATGGTTGTTTTCTGTTCTGTTACAACTTTTCAGTGCTTGAGCCTGCCCACATCAGTCACAGTGGAGTCTATCTCCAAGTCCAGAGGTCCAGCAGGCTGAGCTAAATCATGATGAATTAGGTCCTCATGCAAACCACAGTCAGGAGCTTACTGACTACAATAAAGACTTGGAGAGGTTTCCTGGGGAACACATCCTCCCCTAAGCCTATTTCTCTCTTTGAAGGAGAACAGGTTTAAGGCTTTCTCTGCTTCTAGGCTCTGCATAGTTTTCTAAATACCAACTATGCAAGTTACTTGCATTTTTCAATAAATCCAGGTGAAAGAATAGAGGAAAAAACTTTAGAAGTGTTTTATCTGATGGTCTCCATCTTACTCCATTCAGGTTGCTATCACAGAATATTATACCCTGGGTGGCTTAGAAACAACAGAAGTTTATTTCTCACAGTTCTAGAGGGTAGGAAGTCCAAGTGTTATCAGGATGAGTATCTGATAAGGGCTCCTTTTCTCTTCATTAACTTCCATTTTCTTCCTGCATGCTCACATGGTGAAAGCAGCTAGAGACCTCTCTTAAGCTTCTCTTATGAGAGTACTGATCCTATTCATAAAAGCTTCACTATCATTATCTAATCACCTACCAATGGCTCCACCTCTTGATACCATCACATTGGGAGTTAGGATTTCAGCATATGAATCTGGGGAGACACATTCAGTCCATAACAGTCTCCATATGAATCTGGGGAGACACATTCAGTCCATAACAGTCTCCCCAACCCATCTTTACTTCCAACTGTCTCCCCTCAATTTCCTTTCTTTCCTTTTCTTTTGTTTTAAATAGAGACATGGGCTCACTCTGTCATCCAGGCTGGAATACAGTGGTGGAATCACAACTCACTGCAACATCGAACTCCTGGCCTCAGGCAATCTGCCCACCTCAGCCTCTCAAATCTCCAGGATTACAGCTGTGAGCCACCATGCTCAGACCTCCCCTCAAATTCTATACCGTCTACAATGTTCAGTCGCCACTACTGTCTGCATATCCTTGTCTCAGAAGACTCATACCACTTCCACACAGACTTGCTCAGTTCAGTCACATTCATACTAAATTTAACAGCAATTCCTCTAGTTCTCTAAAATGTGGAATATACAACTTCTGACTGATTTCCGGCAAACATGCAGAATTTTCTGTCTTTTTTTCTTTTTTGATCTTTTGGATGTTTCAAATGGGATTTTTAAAGACGGAGAGAGAACTATTTGTGTTTCTTTAATTTTGCTAAAGTCTTGCTATTTTTTTGTCACAATTTTGGTTGTAAGCCTCCTCAAATATTTTGTGAAATGAAAAATTTACACCCAAGTAAACAATAACGCTTACAAAAACTTTAAGGATATTAATTTGTTTTTCTGTTTTTCAAAGGAGGAAACTGCTATACAGCAGTATTGACAGATTGGTTACAATCAAAAGGCTTTGAAGAAGAGAGAGGAATTGAGTTCTAACCTGTCTGTACACAACCCATACCAAGTGCTTAAAAAATAAAATAGAATATTTAAATCATGTTTATTATTAAAAAAAATCATTTCATCTTTATAAAACCTTAGTATGTATATATTAATGTAAACCACATAAAAAGATAATACTAGCTGGGTATGGTGGCTCATGTCTGTGATCTCAACACTTTGAGAGGCCCAGATGGGAAAATTGCATGAGCCCAGGAGTTTGAAACCAGCCTGGGCAGCAAGGAAAGACCTAATCTCTAATTTTTTTTATTAAATAATAATTAGCCAAATGCAGTGGCGTACCCTGTGGTCCTAGCTATCCTGGGCGTAGAAGTGGGAAAATCGCATGAGCCTAGAAGTTCAAGGCTGCAGTGAGCCATGATCATACCACTGCACTCCAGCCTGGGTGACAGAGAAAGACTGTGTCAAAAAGAGAGAGAGAGAGAGAGAGAGAGGAGAGAGAGGAAAGGGGAGAGTATGCTATGTTTCTGTCTTTGCATGTGTGGTGAATGTGTGGAATATGTGAGGTGTGTGTGTGTGCATATAAGTGGAAGTGGGTGAGACCATCTGAAATAAGCTTGTTAGCTGGTTTGTATCACTCATTTCTTTATCCCCAAGACTGCAGATAATCTAAGTTTTCATAAGAGATCACCAGAAGAAAATGAAGATGCAGCCTCTCCTTTAGCTGAGTAAATACATCCACAAAATTCCAAAGAATGTCTTGAGATTATTTTAAAGAAAATATTTTTCATACACAAAAAGTGTAAGAACTGACATAGTAAATATGCAGGCACTCACTAATCATTTAAGAAATACAAATGGGAAATAATCCAATGAAATTATCTGCATTCCCACATATTATTCCATTTCCCTCCTTCTATGCTTTTCTCTGCCACACATTGCCTGTCAAAATCATTATTCTAGTTATTTGGAGTTTCTCATCCTATGCATATTGTTATACTTTTACTACGTAAATAATTTGCAAGTTAGAGTTCCACTGCAGAAAACAGAATCAGCTCTAGCTGGGCTGAAAAAGGAATTTCTTACCACATATAAAATCGCTTGCAAAATAGGAAGGGCTAAAGGACTAGGCTTTAGGCTATGCTTCCAGGAATGACTCCAGAACACATTACCTACACAGCATTTGGGTAATCTGCTATCATTGCTGCCAGAAGTTGCTGACACAGGAGGTTGCTACCCCTACGGCTGATTGAAGAACTGCAAATTTCTCAGTTGGGAAAGCAGCTGTGTGAAGCTGTCAAATCAGGAAATTTCTGCCACCACTGCTGACTACAAAACCACCAGTCAGTCAAATAGATGCCTAGCACTTAGCCTGTTTGCTCATGCTCTAGATTTTATATTCAGGTCTAATCTCATCAGAATGCACACAATGAGAAAATCATTAACTGTATCTGGAACTATAGTTCAGGCAGTCAGGCAAGGGGTTAATATCCAAATTATATAAGAGAATTCTACAACTCACTAGCACACACACACACACACACACACACACACACACACACACACACACACAAAACCCAGTTTAATAGTGGACAAAGTACTTAAATAGCTATTTCTCCAGAGAAGACATATCAATGACCATCAAGTCTAGGAAAAGGTGCTCAGCATCACTGATTGTCAGGGAAAGCCAGATCAAAAGCACAATAAGATATCACCTCACATCTGTCAGACTATTATCAAAAGCAGAAAAGATAACAAGCATTTGTGAGCATACAGAGAAATTGGAACCCCTGTCACAGTGTTGGTGGAAATTTAAAATGGTGAAATGACTAGCGAAAACAGTATAGAGGTGTCTCAAAAAATTAAAAATAGAGCTATTATATGATTCAGCAATCCCATTGCTGGGTATATAACTGAGAGCATTAAATGAGGATCTCAAAGAGACATCTGAACTCCCATGTTCATTGCAACATTATTCACAATGGCCAACACCCAACAACCTAATTAATGTCCATTGACAGATGAATGGAAAAAAGGGTGATATATACATACAATGGTGTATCACTGTATTCAACTTTGAAAAGAAGAAAATGCTCCCATATGTGACAACCTGAATGAACCTGGAGGACATTAAGCTAAGTGAAATAAACCAGTCATAGAAGGTGAAATACTGCATGATTCCATGTACATAAAGTGTCTAAAATAGTCAAACTCATAGAATGGCAGTGGCTAGGGGCTAGATGGGGAAAGGAAGATAGAAAATTGTTGCTCAATGGGTATAAAGTTTAGGTTATGTAAGATGAATTAAGTTTTAGAGATCTGTACAACACCATATCTACGGCTAACAGTACCATATTATACACTTAAAAAGTTTGTTTCCAGGATATGAATCTGCAGAACATGATGTTAAGTAAAATAACCAGTCATGGAAAGACAAGTACTGTGTGTTCTCACTCACATGCAGGAGAAAAAAAAACAAGACTGATCTCATAGAAGTTGTGAATGGAATACTAGTTACCAAAGGATGGGAAGGGGAGCAGAGAAAGAGAACAGGAGGATAATGGTTAATGGATACAGAATTACAACTAGATGGAAGGAATGAGTTCTAGTGTTCTACAACACTATAGGATGATTATAGTTAATAACTTCCTGTATATCTTCAAACAGTTAGAAGTGAGAATTTTGAATATTCCCAACACAAAGAAATGACAAACGGTTGAGATGATGGATGTTTTCATTATGCTGAATTGATGATTACACATTGTATCCATGTATCAGAATATCACTCTGTACCCCATAAATGTGGACAGTTATTATGCGTCAACTAAAGCATAAATAAAGATAGATCTTAGGTTATATATTCTCACCATAAAAGGGAGTACATAAGGTGATAGATATGTTTATTACCTTGATTGTGGTAATGATTTTATGGGTATACCTATTTGTCCAAAATTTATCAAATTGTATACATTAAATATGTGCAGTTTTTATATGTCAATTGTATTTTAATAAAACTGTCAAGTTCTTAAAAAAATGATGATAACCCAGTAATGATATAGAATCTGTGTGGACAAGAAGAAAAATAATTCCTAATTTAGGGATAAAATTTAAACACTAAGGTGTAAGATTCAAAAAGTAAATTTTTGCCTGTAGCGGTAAAAGTTATAAGATTGTATTTTTCTTTAAAAAAGATATCAGGCTGTTAGTAACTCTGAAGCCATAATTTACTGATCATCAGGAATTCTATAACTAGGGATTCTGTCATTTTTTGTGTGCAATCTCAGTATGGTTTGGATTATGAAAAATGCATATCACATTGGGTAGCAAACTGTATAAGATTTATTTCTGAAAAAAAGTTAGTAAGTCTTCTCACAACCTTTTGAAATTTATTTTGGTTGAAAAGGATTCCCAGCTGAAAACACTTGAACTGTTTTCTTCAGTAATCTACAAATGTTTTATCACGTTGTCACGTGATGGATAGCATTCAGAAATAGTCAAAATAAAAGTAACTCTAAGTGCCCAGAAAGTATGCAGTCTGATTCTTTTTGAAAGAAGCTCTTAATGTGGCAGTAATGTATTGAAAGATTAGTTTCCAAGCATAAATCTGGAATCAGTTTCTAAGGATTAGGACAAGATGACATGCATTGCATATATTTTTTAAATTTGCTATAAATTAGTAATAACAATAAAGTTCTGCTCTGTCTGTGGTTGGATGAATCACAGGACTATGTAAATAGTACAACTGAGTATATGAGATAAATACAGGATAATTGTCTTGACATGTTTAGGAGGCCCAATAAATGGCACCCCCATCCCACCTGAGTTCTGAATATAATAAAAATGAGATTAGAAATGAGGCCATTGGATAACATGAATGAGCGTGAAGGACGTTATGTTAAGTTAAATAAGCCAGGAACAGAAAAATAAGTACCATATGTTCTCACTCTATGTGAAAGCTTAAAAAGTTTATCTCACAGAAGTAGAAAGGAGAATCGTAGTTACTAGAGGCTGGAAAAGGGTGGGAGACATGAAGGGAGGTAGATTAAAAGGCACAGAAATACAATTAGAGAGAAGAAATAAGCTATTCTATTTGACAGCATAGGAGGGTGACTATAGTTAATGAGAATTTCTGGTATATTTCAAAATAGCTAGAAGAGAGGATTTTTAATATTCCCAATACAAGAAGTATCAAATATCTGAGGTGATAGATATGCTCATTACTCTAATCTGATCACTATACATTATATGTATCAAAACATCACTATGTAGCTCATAAATAGGTACAATTATATGTTCATTAAAGAAACTAATTTTTAAAATGAAATGAGGGCATTGAAGGACAAAGTATTTTGCTTTCATAGACTAAGTTTTTTGTGATATTATACAGTGTGGGAGGCAGGAAAGAATAAGCTTTCTAGTTGACTTGTATACTTATTCCTAATCACAGAAGCTGCTACAACACCACATGCTTTCCTTATGTGAGCTGAGCCCCTACATGTATAACATGGGCAGCTGAAGCAAGGCTGTATGTTCTCTGGGGTCAGGCTGGCCCCCAGTGAGGAAAGCAGAAAGATGTAAACTGAACCAGGCACACCCCACTTTTTCTTCTCAAATTTTCAACAAGTCCATCACGTCCACTACCTCCTCTCCTACTTCTGTGGGGAGTGACTGGGAAGGTAATGAGAGTCTCTCCTCCTGACTGCAGAAGTGGGGAAAAATAGGTCTGCCTTGACAGTATTGGGCTTTTCATTACTTTAGTTCTCTGGGTCAACTCCATGGTCCCAACAGAACTGTGGCTATTTTCCTAGAGGAAGGAACCTCAGTCTCAGTCAGATGTCCAACTTCAGTCTTGTCTGGATTGCATCCCCAAAGCTAACTCCTGCCCCTTTGGATAGACTTCGGAGAGCATTCTCTGGTTACAACTGCTGTGTGACTAAGTACTCAAAACATAGTGATGTACTACAACTTTTCAGTGCTCACAGACTGAAGCAGTGTGAATATCTTACACACACTCCACCATCTCTGGGGTCTTGGCTGGAATAATTTAAGAACTAAGAGTAACTGGCCAGAAAATCATTGAGAAGCATCTTCATGCATATGGCTGGTGATTGGTCCTACATGGTTGAATCCGTGGTATGAGATCTCAGCTGATACTGTCAACCTGAGCACCTACACATTACCACTCCAAGAGGCTGGACCTCTCATGTAGCAACTCAGAGCTCCAAAACAAATGTGCCAAGAGAACCCAGAGGATGCAGTCTGGCCTTTTCTAACCTAGCCCTACAAGTTAGGCACTTCACTTTCTCTGTATTATATTGTTTACAAGCTAGTCACTAAAAGGACCTAGATTCAAGGTAAGAGACATAAACCCCCAACTGTTATAAAAGGAGTACCAAAAAATTTTCAGCAAATTTTAAAACCTCCACAATCCAATAGTCATTAGTATTGATTTTGTCCCATATGGATCTGAAATTATTCAGAACAACAAATTAATTAGTTCCAAGACAAATCTGCCACCAAAGCTGAAAATTTTTCTCTATCTAATTTCCTATCCAAACTGTGTCCAGTTAAGAATTTCAACAGAGCATATCAGAAGATCCCCAGTAAGACTGAATTACAACAATAAGATATTAAAATAATAAATTGCTAAAGATGTTCTGATAATAAAATTCCAACAATATAGAGAATGTTCCATATGTTGGATATAGTCTCATTAATAATATTTTCAGAAAGAAATTAAATGCAAATTCTAAAAGTGTTCAAGTTCAAAGACTTCAAAATCCAAAAGAATTTAAATCCAAAATAAAAATGTCTTGACCTTGTATGTCAAAGAAATTTTGTTCCCAGTTTCTCTTTCTGCTGACACTCAACTAAAAAACAGAAACAATAACAAAAAACCTTCTTAATAACAGGACAGATTTGAAGTTCTTTCATCAGCTGCAAGCTAAGCAATCACTCACAAATGACTAAAGTGTCTTCAGATCACAAACTTTGTGTTAATTTACTCCCGTCTTCCATCAGCCTCTGCAAAGATTCTAGGAGTTTAGGCACCTGAAAGGACAAGACTCTACAGAGCGTTCTCTTTCAAAGCTTTAGTTTAAAGGCAACTGATAGGTCCATTAAGAGGAAGAAACGGGAGTGGGGGCAAACACTGAGCATTTAAGAGATCCCCAGTGCTAACTCCTCAGGGTCTTTATTCGCACACTAATGTGCTCTGTGGATTGAACCATGCAATGAATCTAAGCTTCACAGATTTTTTTTTTTTTTTTGGTAGAGATGGTGTTTCACCATGTTGGCTGGGCTGGTCTCAAATTCCTGACCTCAGGTGATCCACCCACCTCAACCTCCCAAAGTTCTGAGATTACAGGTGTGAGCCAGTGTGCCCAGCCTGAGATTTTTAATGAACCTCTGACCCATAGTCAGGTCAGGATGTCTAACCCATTATGCCAGTTGAAAGTCATACTTTAGAAATTGACCCTAAGGGTCAGAATTAAAACAGAACATTATAAATTCCATTACCCTTATCTTGGCCAAAAGTTAAAGCCAAATATCCAGGCATCCCCAGAAACAAAGCTAGAGCTATTACAGACCAACCATAAATTACTTTAATTATAGAGTCTTTTTAAAAGAGTTCAAAGATGATCACCACACTGTCTCTATATCCAGCACATTTAAAAAACAAAGCAATCTAGAAACAGAATGGGAAAAAACTTTTGCAATCTACCTATCTGACAAAGGGCTACTATCCAGAATCTACAAAGAACTAAACAGATTTACAAGAAAAAACAAACGAGCCCATTCAAAAGTGGGCGAAGGATATGAACAGACACTTTACAAAACATGAGGCCAACAAACATATGAAAAAATGCTCATCATCACTGGTCATTAGAGAAATGCAAATCAAAACTACATTGAGATACCATCTCATGCCAGTTAGAATGGTGATCATTAAAATATCTGGAGACAACAGATGCTAGAGAGGATGTAGAGAAATAGGAACACTTTTACACTGTTGGCGGGAGTGTAAATTAGTTCAATCATTGTGGAAGACAGTGTGGCGATTCCTCAAGGACCTAGAAATAGAAATTCCATTTGACCCAGCAATCCCATAACTGGGAATATACCCAAAGAATTATAAATCATTCTGCTATAAGGACACATGCACACGAATGTTTATTGCAGCACAGTTTACAATAGCAAAGACCTGGAAACAACCCAAATGCCCATCAATGATAGACTGGACAGGGAAAATGTGGCACATGTATACCACGGAATACTATGTTGCCATAAAAAACGATGAGTTTGTGTCCTTTGTAGGGACGTGGATGAACCTAGAAACTATCATTCTCACCAAACTGACACAAGAACAGAAAATCAAACACCGCATGTTCTCACTCATAGGTGGGTGTTAAACTGTGAGAACACATGGACACAGGGAGGGGAGCATCACACACTGGGGTCTGTTGGGGGGAAATAGGAGAGGGACAGAGCGGGGTGGGGAGTTGGGGAGAGATAGCATGGGGAGAAATGCCAGATATAGGTGATGGGGAGGAAGGCAGCAAATCACACTGCCATGTGTGTACCCATGCAACAATCTTGCATGTTCTTCACATGTACCCCCCAAACCTAACATACAATTTAAAAAAAAGAAAAAGAAAACAAAGCAATCTTCAGCCCCTTATGAAGTTAATAAAGCAAGATGTGTTCTTATTATCCAGTGCTTAGTGATGGCAAAAATCATAGTAGAAACTCAATGGCATTGAGGGAGACAGGATAAATGGAGAAAATTATTTCTTTCAGCCCTACCAGACACCCACCCAATCTGTGCTAGTGGTGCATGATCAATTAAATTTACAGTAAGGATAAACTGACCATCAAGAACTTATGTCTACCATTATGTTTGCTTTATATCCAAGCATTAATCACTTCTGTCAAAGAGTGGCATGTAACATTTCATAGTCAGTTTTGGGTTGAATTTTTTCTCCCCAAAATATATGCTGACATCCTAACCCACGGTACCTGACAATGTGACTTTATTTAGAAATGAGATCTGGAAGTAATTAAGATGTAATTTAGTTGAGGTCACACTGGAGGAGGGTGGGCCTTTAATCGAATATGGCTGGTGCTCTTATAGGAAGAGGAAAAGAGACACAAAGACAGACACACAAGGAGATTATGATGAGGCAGAGGCAAAGATCAGTGATGCTTCTGAGCCAAGAAAAGCCAAGGACTGCCAGCCATCACCAGAAACTGAAAAAGAAGCCTGAAACACATTTTGCCTCAGAGCCTCCAGGAGGAATCATCCCTGCAGACATCTTGATATCAGGTTTCCAGCCTCCAGAATTGTGAGGCAACAAATATCTGTCGTTTTAAGGCACCAGTTTTAGACACTTGTTCCAGCAGCCCTAGGAAGCTAACACACAGTCAGCTTCCTTTTTTTTTTTTACGTTTGACCACGCACAGGTTTGAAGCTTTACCTCTCCCTGTGTTCCTTCTACTCTACACCTGGCAAAGTTGTTAGCAATGTCGAGGTGCTCCCTCCTTTGGTGGGAGTTTCAAACTACCTGTTGGAACCTTCACGCATCCCCCATCACTATCCTCAGTGAAAACTCCAGATATCTGCTTTCCCTGTTCTCTCAAACCATTTTTGGACCCACTAAGGAGCCACCCTGTTCTCACAAGAAATCCTCATTATATGAGCAATAAACCTTTCTATACCATCTTAGGGTGGGTGTGTGTGTGTGCGTGTGTGTGTGTGATCAGTCTTCCCATTTGGACAAAATTTAGGGTAAGGGACCTTTCCCTTTCTTCAGGATAACCAAATATGGAAGGCATTTGCCTTATTGCAAAGTTGAAAATATTGCAACATAGGCAATCCTATTCCTGAGTCTTATTCGTAGCACAATTCTATCCCATTCAGCACATTTACAGTTTCATTTCTGTCCCCCTTAGAGCCCCATGGTTCAGCTACCCCAGAATTGCATTGAGATTGGCCTCTGTTTAGTGACAGAGGCATAGAGTTCTCTAGGGAGGAGGAAATGTAATCCATCGTTCAATCATACGTGTTTGGGAAAAGTGCCTGTCGTTGGTGCAGCCCACACGTTTGCTGACACTGGCATGACCCTCAGACCTGCCTGCATTTCCCGTGCCACAAACACTGTGGATACCACTGGATGGAAGCCATTTGTAAGTATACTCTTGCCTTGACAGCAACTGCAGAACACCTGTGAGTAAAGCTGCCATAAGCTCCAGTCACTGGCCAGAGTTAACACTATTTGCTTTGTGAGTCACAGAGCCATATGCCATGTGGACTTGTCCAGGGCATGCATGACAAAAGCTGCCACCATCCACAGGAGCACCTCCTAGACTGGCCCTAACGGAGGTGCTCCAACTTGCCACAGAATATTTACTCCCAAATGTTGATTTTATTTCTCAACATTCCCAACATGTGCATCAGGCATTGAAGTCTCAGAGGAAGATTCAAGAACTCACGATTTTCTACTCTTCTCCATGCTGAGCAAACTGATAAATAAGATGCTTCTAAAGCAAACAGAAGTCAGTGTTACTCTATTACTCTCTATATACTTAAATACTTCATCAGTACTTATATATACATATTTATAGTATATATATTTAAATATTACTTTATTTTTGAAGCAGGCTAAAATGGGGCTTAGGTTAGTGTGAGGGACAAAAAGGCTTGAGGCAGTTGCAGACAGACATACCCATCCATCCTACGCAGCACTGGGTTACTCCTGCAGAGCCACTCCACCTCCAATTCCAGCAATGGCCAAGGTCCTCACCTCCTCACTGCTGCACTGGTGTATTTTCCTCACATTAAAAGCAAGAGTTCACTGACAACCTATTCCATCATAGATCAATCTAACACCAATGTTAGAGATCATGTGAATGATCTGATCATGGTATAGTAATAACAATCCCGTAAAACCAAAACAAAATCTTCAGTGACTTGTAAATACTTCATATGGAAACTATAATGAGGATTTTGAGTTTTATAATCATCTTTATTTTACTTACAACTTGAGGAAACAAAGATTTATGACCGCTTTGAAAGTAAGATCAATGTTGGAGAAAATTTTTCCTAGATCTTTAAAATGACAGCACATATTCATCTTATCAATACAGGAGACATTCTAGAGAATCATATAACAACTGGTTCTTAGCTAGGTTGGTTATTCCCTAAGGGACATTTGGCAATATTTGGAGACATTTTTGGTTTCTCAAATGGGGCAGGCGCTGCTGGAATCTAGTGGGTAAAAGCCAGGATGCCACTAAACATCCTAAAATGTACAGGACACTTCTCCATAACAAAGAATTATCTGACCCAGAATGTCAATAGTGCTGAGGTTGAGAAATCCTACCTTAAGAGATACCACAGGACTGTGTTTCAATATCTATTTAACTATTTATTTTTAGAATATCACATAATTCACCATATGTCATACAGGTAATAGTATCATAATTCAATTATATTGGGACATGAGTTGCTTGTTTGGAAGGAAGTACAGAGCGAGGAAGCTCTGCAGGTGCACCAGGCTATGTAGCAGCAATCCAACTACCTGGGCCATCTTGTAATTCCAGATGTGTCTTTAGTAGAGAGAGATGCCAGTCAGAGCCTCTGGTAAGCCCCAGCAAGAAGCTGTGGCTAGATCTCTAGGTTTGGAAGAAGCCATGTCATCTACAAGAAATAATCACAGATGCCATTTGTAAAACAGTTCCCTGATTTACTACTGGGTCATAGTGGAATCAGAGATACGAAGTCATCAAGTGATTTCATAGACAAAAATACTACATTGTGTACTCTCAGAAACACCAAATTATAGGTGGACCCAGCCATAATCTATAGTACAATGGACTAGTCGCACCCAGTATCAAACATGAGCAGGTTCAGAGGTCACAACTAAGTTGCATAAACTGCTGACCTAGACTCTCATGTCACCTGCCACTAGTGAACAGGTATCTGTCCTAAGCTCATACCTATGGCATCATGGCAGCAGTGGGTGGGGTGAGTAAAAGCAAATGGGAAGAATAAAAAGCTCAGTCTTTGTTCATGAATGAGCCTGCTAGAAATTGGGGTACATTTAAAAAACGAATGGTTGCTGGCTGAATGGCAGTGGCTCACGCCTGTAATCTCAGCACTTTAGGAGGCCAAGGTGGGTGGATCATTTGAGGCCAGGAGTTTAAGACCAGTCTGGCCAACATAGTGAAAACCCATCTCTATTAAAAATACAAAAAATTAGTTGGGCATGGTGGCACATGCCTGTAATCCCAGCTATCTGGGAGACTG
>PVKP010001584.1:0-99696 GCA_004027715.1 Plecturocebus donacophilus | reverse complement strand
ATGTTCCTGGCCAACCAGTTTGTGTGGAAACATATGTAACTGAGATAAGGGTGTATCATGGGGAGTGCTGAATTGTCCAGTCAGAGGCCTATAAGAGCATGGTAGATTGGACTCAAAGACGTCTGGGAAGAGGCATGTAGATGAGATGCCTGGCAGGCATGAGAGTGGGAACAAAGTGTGAACATCTTTCTAAATCAGGTTAATGCCCATCAGAAGCAGCTACTGCCAAAGAGACACTCAGCAAGCAAGTAGACAAGATGAATTAACAAATAAATGTTAGACTTTATTCTCAGTCAACCCAGTGCTTATGCAAGGGACTCAGATGAAGCAGTCATCGTGATGCATGGGTCCAATAGCATGAGATTCATTAGGCCAAGGGTGAATTAGCTGCAGCAGCTGCTAAAGACCTGTCATGTCACCATCAGTGACCAATGTTGACAGCATGTCTCAGAAGGTCTATATCGGACATTGTCTGGAAATGATTATATCAGATCCCTTCCATTCTTCCAAGTAATATGTAATCCTGGATGGGACAGACACATATTCCAGGTAAGTGCTTGCCTTTCCTGTCTCTAATATCTCAGCAAGCACTCTTACCCAAGAATACTCTGCTCACATAGGATCCTGCATACCATCTTCTCATTCCCAGATACCTACTTTATAGCAATGGAGGTGAAGCAGTGGGCATATGACCAAGGAATACCTGGGTCTTAGCACCTCCCATAGCATACAATAGCCATGGCCTGTGATCAAGCAGTGCTTTGTAGATGCAGGGAGTCCCGAGCTTCAATGTTACACCCTGCAAGGGGATGGGGTACTATCCTTTATTATGCAATACACACATTAAATCAATGGTCATTATGTGGTGCTGTGTCCTCAAAATGTAAAATACATGTGTTTAGGTAGAGAAAGGGGGAAGCAGCCATTCACTGGCATCCACATTCAAGGGATTTGTACTTCCCATGTGCACAAATATAGGTTCTGTGGGTGCAGCGTTTCTGATTCCCAGAAAATATTGCTTCCAGGAGGAGAAACCATGTGAATTGCACTAAACTTAAAGTTATTTCTGCTTAGTTTACGTTCCTTGTGCTACTGAAGCAGCCAGCTAAGAAAGAAGTTGCTATATTAGCAGGAGCGATTGATTCTAATCATGAAGAAACAGGGCTGCTGCTGTGTAACTGAGGCAGAGTAGAAGATATTTTGCGCTCTGGTGATCCACCAGGATGTCTTTTGTTACTAGCATTGCTGGATTTATCTCTACTGCCAATCACAGCCATTAATAAGGGCAAACTAAACAGGGAGGCAGATCCTTCAGCAATGAGAGTCTGGGACAACCTTCACACACACACACACACACACACACAAAACCCCCCTTCACACAATCACACTCACTCAACTGCCTCCACCACCACCACCACCAGAAGTGCCAGTCAATGGGGAGGAGAATCTGTAACAATTGTTGGAGAAGGGACATCTTGGTTATGAGAGAGTGCTGGGAGGAAGCCTGCAGTGGGAGCTATCATTGGTCCCACTAGACTTCCTCATAGTTTTCTCAGAAAAACAAGAAAAATGTAATCCTGGAGAAGCTCTGTGTGCACTGAAAGAACTTAATGTGAAAAGCAAGTACACATGAGAGGCCCTAGGGACTGTCCAAAATGCTTTGTTTTCAGGTGCCCAGGCATGTTACCCACAAGCCCACCCCCGCTGGTAAAACTCAAAGACCACACCTTCTAAAGAAAAAAGTGGGTCCTCAGACAAACAGGAACCACTTCCCCTGTGAGACTCCTCCTCCCAACTCTCTGAGGGCAGAGTACAGCCAATAACTGACTGAAATGGGGATACAAACATTGACCCGTTGGCTCAAGATGTGACCAACTCTTGTGCAGTTGAGGTGTGTGCCACTGGATACCATCCTAACTGGCCACACATGACTGTCAAGCACCTGAAGTGAGATATGTTGTTAGCACACTAGATATCAAAGATTTAGTATAAAAAAGAACATAAGATACTGATGTGGTACGTCTATGTCCTCACCCAAATCTCATTTTGAATTGTACTTCCCAGAATTCCCAAGTGTTGTGGGAGGGACCCAGGGTGAGATAATTGAATCATGGGGGTCAGCCTTTCCCCTGCTACTCTCGTGATAGAGAATAAGTCTCATGAAATCTGATGGGCTTATGAGGGGTTTCAGCTTTTGCTACTTCCTCATTCTCTCTTGCTGCCTCCACGTAAGAAGTGCCTTTCACCTCCCACCATGATTCTGATGCCTCCCCAGCCATGTGGAACTCTAAGTCCAATTAAACCTCTTTTTCTTCCCAGTCTTGGGTGTGTCTTTATCAGCAGTGTGAAAACAAAAGAATACAGATATCTTATCAAAAGTTTAATATTGATACATGCTGAAACGACAATACTTTGGGTGTACTGGTTCAAACAAAGTGTGTTTAAACCATCTTCTTCTTTTTACATTTTTAAAAAGATTTTAAACCATCTTCTTCTTTTCACATTTTTAAATTTAAATGTAAAAAGAAGAAGATGGTTTAAACACACTTTTTACATTTTACACTTTTAACATTAAATTTAAAATTACCTGTATGGCAGCATTGCTCTAGAGTCATCCTGTGAGGTCAGGCTGAAGCCAGTCTCCAGATAAGACACATTCTTTCTGAACTGGATTCCCCATCCTGTCCTGGTCGCCCCATGCTCTTCTCCTGAGGATTCTCCCTCCCTAAATCACTGGAATAAGAGTTCCACCTCAGCCTCTGCTAGGAGTCAACTTGAAAATACTTGATGTTTTGTATAAGTTTGGTCTTCAATGCCCTATGAGTAACTGGATGTGATGTAAATCATCAAAATAAAAACATACAAAGAAAACATAGCACAAACATAACTAACATTATTACATCAAAAATATTATTTAAGAAACATGCTTATCTCATGATATTAAAACACAATGGTATAAAGATGTGTGTGGTGCAAGGCAACAACATTAATAATGGTTTTGATCAGAGTACTACTAAAAACACAATTTAAATAATAAAGCTCTTAAGTCAGCACATTCTCAGCATTAATTCACCATCAAGATAGAGAAAGATGTTTGTGTTTCACAGATGTTATTCCTGCACTTTAGGATTATCATCACTGTTTTTGCTGAGCAAACAAAATTCACACTTCTTTTAAAATTTGGTTAGGATTCAAATGTTAATGACTTTAAGGCATTCTGAAAAGTGACATCCACTGGGTAGTTTCATACTCTTGATCAGCGTGTATCCTAAAACAACCTTTACAACTGTTATTCCCTATATTTATTTCAAAAACTTAAAAAAAAAAAAAAATCCTGAAATTTTCTCTCCACCTAAATAATTTAATCCTTTATACAGTGACAAAGTATTGTTTTAATGTAAAGGATACCATATTTGGCACATGAGAATAGTTAGAAAAAGTGCATCCTGTGAATGAAGATTTGATCTCTCAAGAGAAAAGCAATTCACAAAGAATGCTGCCAACAAGCTTGCCTGCATAACCTTATACTACCACATGATGTCCCTCTAAGGCCAGGTTCTAAGGATGAAATAACCCCTTTAGAAGAGAAATTGCCAAAAGACGTGCTTTGTAGATAAAAATACTCAGAACAACAGAGCACACAGATCTTACCATATAAGGTGTTTTTAATTGGTGGGTTTATACTGGATTTCACATATCACTTATCAAAAAATGCACCTCAGGTTAAAGAGTCCTGGACACAAGCAAAGCAGTGTGATGAGGATGCCTGGTAAGAAGTGTAAGCAGTTCAGCAAAGTCACGGGTGTCTGTGCACTTGGGTTTCATTACCATATTTGCCTTCAGGCCAAACAGGATATACAAAGAAAAACCTATGACTGGAAATGCTAGAGAGAAATTTTAGAACATGCAAGGCATAGAGAAATTTACCAAGCTTACAGTGAGTCAGCGATCACCTACAAAGAAGCAAGGATCAGAACATCAGACATAGCAACAAAAATGGACGCAACAAAACAAGGAGTAGGATGTTTTTAAATATTTAAGGAAAAGAATGTTGGATATAAAATAATATACCCAAGCAAATTTCCTTTTATAATGCTGCAGTAGGCCCTGTGCAGTGACTCACGCTGGTACTCCCCCCCACTTTGAGAGGCTGAGGCAGGCAGATCACTTGAAGTCAGGAGTTTGAAACCAGCCTGACCAACATGTTGAAAGCCCGTCTCTATTTTTAAAAATGCAAAAATTAGCTGGGCATGGTGGTACACACTTGTAGTCCCAGCTACTCAGGAGGCTGAGGCAGGAGAATTGCTTGAGCCTGGAGGTTCCAGTGAGCTGAGACTGCACCACTGCACTCCAGCCTGGGTGACAGAGTGACTCTGTCTCAAAATCATAAATAAATAAATGAATAAATAAAATGTTGCTATAAAAAAAGATATTCCAGCAATATACAGTTTCATAAATGCTTCTCCCTGAAGAAATCTTGTATAAACTTTCATGAAAGAAATACTAAAATGAGTTGTTACAAGAGATATGGTAATGTGGATCAAATGAAATCTTCAAGTATTTTGTGGTCTGCAAAGTCAATTGCTAAAGAAATGTTTTTTTTTTCTTTTTTTTTTAATATTCTTTTTTGTTGTTGTTGCATTTTACGTATTGGGGTACATGTGAAGAACAGGCAAGATTGTTGCATAGGTACACTCAAGGCAGTGTGATTTGCTGCCTTCCTCTCCATCACCTATATCTGGCATTTCTCCCCATCTCTCCCCAACTCCCCACCCCGCTCTGTCCCTCCCCTGTTTCCCCCCAACAGATCCCAGTGTCCCCATGTCAAGAAATGTTCTTAAAGAGAATATCCATAAAAACTCAGTTCTCAATTCCTAGAAAATATGTGCAGGTTAATAAAAGAGAATTTTAAAGAACTGCTAATACCTTTTACACACTTTATCTTCATCCTGCCAAGTTCTGGAAAATGAGATTTAGAGAATGGTAACAAAAATTACCAAGTATTTCTAGCCTGAGAAAAAATGAAAGTGTCAACTTTTATAAAAATATGAAAAAATAAATAGGGATACTCATTTTCAGAATGCTGAATTAGCAGGCATTGCTTCAAATCTGAAACGGACTTAAAATTGTGACATTTGAGTCACTGCACGTAAAACCTTTGGTATTTGTGGTTTAAATATACATGATGCATAAAATTTCTCCCTAAGCAAGGTAATGACTATAATACTTTGCTGTTGTCATACTGTGTCATTCAAAACATTCTGCAATGCTGATGACAAAATACAGCCTGGATTTTACAATAATTTATATGTTTGTACTCTGCTATTCTGGCTAATCCCTAACACTGCACCCTCTGGTAATAAAAGAACTTAGACAGGCACTTCTTAGCTATTTGCCTTTTCAGAGCTGGGTAGCTGCTGTCACCTGTGTCTCTTAATGAGCCTTAGAACCCACTTCCCTGAGGGCAGCTAACTATGCTCTTCTGTTCTCCCAGAGGACAGGTTTGCAGTTGCTTCTATAGCAACCACTACTAACTGCTTTCTTTCTGACTTTTTAAGCCTCTTAGTAGTGTGGGTTTCTTTGCAAAGATGTTATTCTAGAAGCTTTCAGCTCTTGAAATCTTGTCTTAAAGAGCATGGCTTTGTCCTAATAAATCTCCATTCTAAATAAAGCATAGACTTTGTTGTTTCCCTATTTGCTGGTGTATCTGCTCCCTCTCCTGGCAACGCAGCCACCATGTGAGTCAAGGCAATTGTTCAGACTTTACTCTTTGATGCTGTACTGTACAGTTCCAGCAGATGTCGCCCTTTTTAGCACTATTGGAACCTAAAGGTCTTTCCAGGTTGATAAAAATAATCTTAGCTTTTAAAAGTGGAAAGAGTAAACAGGCAATAAAGTGTAAAAATATTTTTAATTGTTGAAGTAACAAAGGCATTTGGAAGTTCTCTTAGGTAAATTCTCAATTTAAGCAAGTTACTGTGAGTTTATTCCCTAAATCTAATCATGTATAAAGATTAGCAAATCGTAACACTTGAGGTTGGTATGAGGGTTTATTGCAATAAAACGCTATGGAATCTATAATTTCAGTGCCCTTTTCAAAGAGATCTTTAAAGTTGTCTAACTTCTCAGAGCATGGTTAAGTTAAAAAGATACACACACACACACACACACACACACGAAGTTACCTAACTTGTGACTCTAAGGTTACCTTTCCTCTCCATTGTTGAGTATTAAACTATCTTCTCATCCCTGTTTGCTCCTCCCTCAACCACAAGGTAATTTGCAAAGGGACTTAAGCAAGGATATGTGTAATTTTGACATTAAGAAACCAAGGTGTGATGCACATTTCTCCCTTGTTCTTTAATGTTTTAATTGCCTTTTAGTAAACAACAGTAACTTTTAGTTCTGAGTAAGTAGCCTTATTTTCCAGGACAAAGAGAGTGTGTGTGAGAGGCATGAGTCCTTAGTACTATTCATTCAGACCCAATTCATTAAATCCCCTTCAATGCTTAGGGCTGATATGGCTGACTTTGGCTCCATTTCTGAGCTGTTGTAGTTCAGAAAGACTTGTGAATTTATACAAATAGCATTAACTGAGTCTACTTTTTCTCTAAGTTTCTCTAGCCTTACCATAACCTTTCCCACCAACTCTTATATCTTTTTCATATAGTTCTCCTTATACATTGGATGTATTTCTTTTGTCCCTAGACTAAATCAGTCTATGGGAAGTCCCCAGCCCAAGAATCCAGAAGGGATCTCCGCCCTTGTCCAATGGATGTTTAGCCATGATGGTCCCTGGTCTGTAAAACTTGTCACTGGCACAGCAAGGATGACTCAAAATCATAGTTCTTTATACAAAGACCTGGAAATCATGATATCGTAAAAATTTTAAGAGAAAACTGGAAAACCTTAATTCTAAATATATGAAGTTATGTTGTCTGCAGTCAAGTGAGGGTTACAAAATGAAGATAACTAGGAGACATTTCTATAGAAAACCTTCAAGAAATGCCAAATACACATTTCAAGGAATAAGACTTCAAGATATGATTATTATTAACCGAACCCTTTATGGTACCCACCACAGAAACACTAGAAATACTTAAAAAACAAAGGGTAATTGAAAAAAGCTCTGTGCTTCTATAAAAACTGGCCCACGGGAAAGAGACCGAAAATTCCCTCCCTGAAGCAGTATATTTTATTGAAATTAGCTTCTCCACTTTCTGAACTTTAATGTTTGAGTTACTCAAAATATATCAACATGGACAAAGTTTCTCAGGGTGCTCTTAGAGTACTAAAGCCAAAGGATTGAGAAAGTACTTTTATGTGAGAAAAATATCAAGTATTTAATAGAAACTAAAACTTTTATCTCAATAACTCTAAACCATTCTTCTTTGATATGGGATGTGATCAGTTTTACCAAAATTAGAATATCTGTTTCCTCCAAAAAGAGCTTTGACTGCACTAATTCATATAATTTTCTGTACATTAACTGAAGTAGAAATGGTGTTCAGAAATTTCAAAATCTCAAGACTATTGTCTCTCTGAAGAGTTTTGCTCCAAATGAATTTGACAACTGACATATATCTGAATTAGCATTACTGCATAGCAGATCATATAGCAGATGTTATATTATTATATATCTATATATACATAAACAAAATTGTTTATCGCTCTGCCTACTAAAATGACCTAGAGGCAATGGAACCTCAGATGGTACCAACCTAATATGCACATATAGAGTCCAGATTATAGTTACTTAAAATCAATTTTTCATGAAAAGAAGCCAGAGTATTTTGAAAGGATCACTGATTCTAAGTATGGGGAAGGAAAGTATAAGAGAATATGCAAGTTCATGTATGTTCATTGTGGTACCATTTGTAATAACGAAGACTTGGAACCAACCCAAATGACCACCAATCGTAGGCTGGATGAAGAAAATGTGGCACATATACACCATGGAATACTATGCAGCCATAAAAAAGGATGAGCTCATGTCCTTTGCAGGGACATGGATGAAGCTGAAAACCATCATTCTCAGCAAACTGTTACAAGAACAAAAAACCAAACACTGCATGCTCTCACTCATAAGTGAGTGTTGAATAATGAGAACACATGGAAACAGGAAGGGAACATCACACACTAGGGCCTGTTGTGGCCTGGTAGAGCTAGGGGAGGGATAGCAGGGGTTGAGGGGATTAGGGAGGGATGACATTAGGAGGAATAGCTAATGTAGATGACTGGGGGATAGATTCAACAAACCACCATGGCATGTTTACACCTACATAACAATGCTGCATGATCTGCACATGTACTCCAGAATTTAAAGTATAATAATAATAATAAATAAATTAATTAATTAATTAGAATAAAATAATGATAGAAAAAAGAATGTTTAAGTTTTTATGTAAGCCAAAGTTTCATTCAGGGGTTAATGGAATCAGACCAAAAGGAAACAGGAACTAGATTATAGGGGTTTGATGGTGATAACATCAGCATCAAGAATAGAAAAATAATTATGGTTAACTCAAATACATTAAATCTATGAAAGCCTTAAGTCCATAATGAGCCCTCAAATAAATATCAATTTAAATATGCCAAAGAAGATCAAGATACCAGAATATTTCTGCTGGAATCTTATTACTCAGTCCTTTTGATATTGTTGACACCTTTCTTACATTGGTAAAGGATGCAAAATACAGATCAGTATTAAATACATCATTTAGAAGACATTTTATGATTTAAGGGATTGACTTAAGTGTGGCATTCAGTCAGATGAAGATAAATGAGACATCCATAACCAATCTACTATTATTTTGTGTATCAGTAAGATTTGCATACTTTAAGAATATGAATGCGTTTAAGATTACATATGTTTAACATTTTTTAAAATTCAGGGAAAAGATGATAACAGATCATATGTGTTCTAGTCAACTGCTTATCTTGAGTAAGCTGCATACATCTATGAGCAGACAGAAGTATTACATGAGTGGGTCACTCTGTTGAAATTACAAAAAAAAAATGGCATAATAACTACAAATAACATTCAGAATGTTTCCTCAGAGTCCTGAAAAGATCTAAGTGATCCCCTGGGCTAAGTCTACAAAAGTGAATAACCTAATTAAAAGTAATATTAATTGACTTTCAAAATCGGGTATCTTTGAACCCTAGAGAGACTTAGAAGTAAATAGAGAATTTTTTAAGAAAATGAAAACACAGCACAGCACTAAATTTTTTGTATTTTTATATTTTTATGGCGAAAAGAATCTGACCTATTGTAATGGTTATCTGAAATCTAATCTGAAGTATGTAATAATGGAATTCATTTAGATAAAATCTCACATTTTATATTTAGTATTAGAACAACTAAGAGAAACTTAAGTTTACTGTATTTACAAATATATATTCTACTCACATGAACAGTGTGTAAGGATTCCCATTGTTCTACAACTACACACAAAACGAAAGTCAATGGAACATCAGTGAGGTCTTATTTTGAATTTAATACATTTCAATGAAGTAGAGCATCTTTGAATATTATCTGATGTTTATATTCTTACCAAGATTTTAAAGTTTTGCTTGCTCATTTGTCTTCTTTCCTGCTGGAATTGCTTTTTGTCAATGGTGTAGGGTTTGGACCTAAATTAATTGTTTTGTCTTCATGGAGATTAAAATTGAGCACATTATAGGCTTTTCTCCAGTTTTGTCCAATGTGATGTATCAAATCATGTATCAAGTTTCCATTAATGTCCGAACTTGTTTCTAGCTATTCTACTCCACTGGTCAGTTGGTCTATCCCTGCGTCAATACTACATCATCCTCAGTAAAATCCTGATACCTAGCAGAATAAGCTCTTTCACCTTAGTTCTTGGGATATACTTGGACTTTTGCCCTTCTTTATAAATTTTTATCAGCATATCAAGTTCCCTGAAATAAACTTCTTAAAATTGCCATTGAAATTTCGTTTGATCAATAAATAATCTTGGGGATAACAGATATCTTGCGATGTTTTCTATCCACTGCAGTGCTTTATCTTTCTATTTATTGGACTTGTTTAATTTCATTAAATAGTGTCATAATTTTCCTCATATAGCTGCCACATCCTTTGATTAATTATAATGTAGCATTTTATTACTAATATTAGTGATATATTTTTAAATGCATGTTTTCTCTTGATTGCTATTTTAAAGTAACACAATTAATTTTTGCATAATGACCATACACCTAGCTACTTTGGTAAACCTTTACTAATGCTTATAAATTGCATAAACTTGTTTTTTTAAAAAAATTTGCTCCTGCAGAATACATGAACTTTTAAAAAAATGTTCAAAATAGACTGCCTTATCCATAATTAATAACAATTTTGCTTTCCTTTCCCATCCTTACACTACCTCTTTTTCTTTTTTCTTTTACTACACAAGCCAGGACTTTCAGTACAATATTTATAGGGGTGGTAATATTGAACTTCTTATCTAATTCTAGATATTAAATATTAAAGGAAATTCTCCTCTTTTCTTTTTGTTTTATTCTTAACAATATTTGATGAATATTATTGATTCTTATTGTGTATCCTGGTGTTTCTCGACATTTTAAGCAGGATAACACCCAGAGAAAGTTTTAATTTTTTAAGGCACATTGATGTAAATGATGAGGCTGCTTAAAGCAAGCAGCAATTGACTATAGCATTCTGCCTGTTTCAGGTCACAGCCAGCTATGCCTAAAGATGAGGAGATAATACAAGAGCACAGCTGCAACATAATCTTGGTGCACAGGCTGAAAGCTTCCCCTTGACCTGAGGAATGTAACTATGAGGACCAAACTGGTGTCATAATTTTGTTTCTGTTGTTGAATCTTTGGGTAGTATTAGCAGCTATGGATTCAGATACTGAAATGCAAAGCCAAATAAAGAATATCTATTATGCTTGTATATTCCATTCAAGTACTCTTGAATGAATAAGAAAAAAGGCAATATAATCTACTTCCCTGCTGTATGTTGGACTTTCTTCCCACTGGAATACTTCTCAGAAATTATTGCAAATGTTTCCTCTCCTGTTGGCAAGCAGAATAATCTAATTTTCATATGAAATTTGAGCTTCAGCAGAGCCCAGTAGTGTAAGTTGCCAGTCGACCCATCACTGCATGGCCTGACTTCCAGTATCTCCACTCATTTCATAGACCCATATTGCCACTTCAAGAGACTGAACTAAAGCATCAACTTGTTGATTCCAATCACCTTCAGAAACTGGAATAGAAGTTGTTTGGTGAACAACACTATGATTTACTTTGATTTGCACTCAGAATTATAGAAAGACTGATATGTGAGACAGGGCTCTCTTTATTGTCCAATTATCTACAGTTCACTTGCCAGACCAAATTGAAAGTCCATTAGCAACAGTCCAAGAGTCAATATGCACCAAAATCATTGGGATTGTATTTCTGTCAATTCTGTTACTGCCAGGAACAGAGCCTGTAATTCTGCCCAGTAGGATGCCAACCTGGTTTATTCTTCCATGAAGAATTTACTAACTGCTGGACACAAGACAGCTGCTTTCCGTACTGAGCATGACAATCCCTTCTGGAACTGCCACCTGCAAACCAGGCCAATTGCCATGTATCCTTGAGGCAACTGGTAGAAAGTTTAGGCCTGCCAATAGCAGCAGCAGCCAAGTCTTCAGATGGCCTTTTAGAAAGTCCTAGTGGGAACAGGCCACTTGCTCATGAATACATTGAGTCTCACTGCATATCATAGCAGAGTGCTTCTGTACAGTTATTTCCATGTTACGGTGGATTTTTATGAACAATTCCCTGCATGTTGGGATGCAATCTTGACATTACTCATGACATTAGAGGTTAATTCAGGAGTTCATATAATTTTATGTCCTCCAATGATTGGGGCTGTATTAATAAATGTCCAATGACTATTTAGTAACTGTCTTTAAAACAAATATACCAGAGAACAGTACTAGGTAATTTTCTATTCCGAAAACACAGGAGTCACCGTTGAGCATGGTTATGGGCTTTTGCCACAGACTGGAGTCAGTATGAATTCAGGGGACTGACACTCTGAATATTATCTCAGCATTAGCACAATATGGTCCAAACAGGATAGCTTCAATTCAGGCTCTGCAGTTCCAAGGAAGCTTGTTGTTTTGTTCAAGTT
The DNA here is from genome assembly GCA_004027715.1 of Plecturocebus donacophilus. Classification (NCBI taxonomy): domain Eukaryota; kingdom Metazoa; phylum Chordata; class Mammalia; order Primates; family Pitheciidae; genus Plecturocebus; species Plecturocebus donacophilus. The sequence continues at coordinate 87,539 of PVKP010001584.1, read as the reverse complement.
TCCATTCAAACAGAAACTTTTTCCAGATGATTTAATGGAATGGACCCAACGGTATCCCAAAGTAGATGATATGATTTTTTCAAAACTCAAATAAGTCTACTAGGCATTAGTTCTCTCTCTATTAGACCTTTAGTCTGAGGGAATGAGAGCAAGAACATTTTTTTCCTTGTAGTCTTTTGTGTATCATGGGGCACTCCAATCCATGGACTCCTCCCAAATTTTACAGTCTGCACAGGGTCCTAGATTTGTTTAGAGTTCACTAACCATCCACAATTAGATCCCCAATCAAATTCATGATCGTGGTAACATTGCTTTTAGCTTGATTCTCAGTTTCAGAGATAATCATAGGATCATCGGGATAAAGCATTAGGACACTGCATTGTATCTAGACCTGCCTGGCCAGATTGTGACAATATGCAGGGAGGAGTTCAAGTACCCTTGAGGCAAATGTATGTTGGAAACCATTCCATGTGAATGCACATTGTTGTTAACTCTTCCTGGCATCTGATATTGAAAAAAAATTAGGTCAATTACAGAAAACCATTCACTTTTAGCTTGATGAATAGTCTATTTAGCCGTTGAATAGTGTGGATTATATCAGGGACTTCTGAAGCTGTTAAAGTTTACTGTTTAATGGAGATTCTGGTAACCACTGACAATCCCCATCGTCCAACAGCCTCTCTCACTGGCAACATCAGGGCACTGTATAGAGAATGTGTGGATAAAAGCATGCCTGCAACTAACATTTCCTTAATTAAGGTACTAATTTTTTTGTTGCTGTAGGCATCTGTTAGTTAGCATTTCAAATTAACTATTTGAATAGGGTTAGGTAACTCTAACAGTTCCCATTTTTCATATCCAGTTAGTGCTGAATGGAGAGCAGATCTACAAGTTATTTCATTTGTAAAAAATTTCAATCAGTAGGAGGAAGATTTTGCAGCCAATTATTCTATCCATACCAATTATACGTTCAGGAAAGAAAGACATCCCTACAGTATACTTTTGAAAATCATTTATTTCAACTTTTAATGAGATTTTAATGTTTATTCCTCTTCCAGAATCATCTCCCTGTTTCCCTAAATTAATTCTATCACTCTGAATGGACTCATTAGTAGGCTAAGACAATGTTCCTGTACCTAATTGACCTAAAAGAGCTGCTTCCCTATCTCTATGCCATTTCACCCACACGTCTGTAGAAGGCCTTGGTTTTCCCACAGGAATTTGGTCAGGAGGCCCAGTCCTTCACATTACCCTTCTTCATCCATCATTGCCTGTGGTAGATAGAATTCTAAAGGTGTCCACTCCAGGTTCCTGTATACTGCTCAGTCAATCAAAAACTAATCCAGTTACTGCTCTGAAGGTATTTTGCAGATAAAATTAACCAGCTGACTTTAAGATACAGAGAGCATCTTGGATTATTCAGAAAGATCCAATGTAACCACACAAGCTGTCAAAAGCAGAAGAGGTAGAGAGTTGCAGCAGAGAGGAAAGTTAGAGATTTGAAACAGGAAAAAGACTTGCCCCACTGTCACTGACTCTGAAGTGGGCCATGAGTCAGTAAATGTAGGTGGCCTCTAGAAGCTGAGAATAATTCCCAGACAGCACTTGTTAAGGAAACAGGGGCATCAGTCCTATTGCTACATGCAAGTAAATTCCAACAGCAGCCTTAAACGCCTGGAAGCGGGTTCTTTCCTAGAGTCTCCAGAAAGGAGCAGAGCCTGCTAACACCTTGACTGTGGATTTTTGTTACCTGGAGCAGAAAGACGAGCTTAGTGTACTGAATTTCTAATCTACTGAACTGGGACATAATAAATTTGTGTTGCTTTAAACTGCAGCAATAGAAAATTAATATGGTACCTTACTATTAAAAGCAAGTATTTTGCAGTGACACAGAATCAATCTGATATGGTTATCTGTGTCCTCACCCAAATTTCAGATTAAATTATAATCCCCATGTGTCAAGGGCAGGACCAGGTGGAGATAACTGAATCATGGAGGCAGTTTCCCTCATGCTGTTCTCATGACAGTGAGTTCTCAGGAGATCTGACAGTTGTATAAGGGGCTTCCCTCCTCACTTGGCACCCATTCTCTCTCCTGCCGCCCTCTGAAGAGGTGCCATTTCCACGACTGTAAGTTTCCTGAGGCCTTCCCAGCCATGCAGAGTTGTGAGTAAATTAAACCTCTTTTCTTTATAAATTATCCAGTCTCAGGTATTTCTTCATGGTAGTGTGAGAACAGACTAATACAGCAAATTGGTACCAATACAGGGAAGTGTTGCTATAAGGACACCTGAAAATGTGGAAGTGACTCTGGAAGTGGGTAACAGGCAGAGACTGGAACAGCCTGCAAGGCTCAGAAGAAGACAGGAAAATGTGGGAAAGCTTGGAACTTCTTAGAGACTTGAAGGGTTTAGAAGACAGGAAGATGTGGGAAAGTTTGGAACTTACTAGAAATCTGTTGAATGGCTTTGACCAAAATGCTGATAGTGATATGGACAATGAAATCCAGGCTGAGGATGGAGAAGGGGAACTTGTAGGGAATTGGAATAAAGGTGATTCTTGCTATGTTTTAGCAAAAAGACTGAAGGCATTTTGCCCCTGCCGTAGAGATCTGTGGAACTTTGAAGTTGAGAGAGACAATTTAAGAAATCTGATGGAAGAAATTTCTAAGCAGCAAAGCATTAAAGAATAAGCACAGCATAAACATTTGGAAAATTTGCCGTCAGATGATAGGATAGAAAAGAAAACCCCATTTTCTGGGGAGAAGTTCAAGCTGCAGAAATTTGTATAAGTAGTAAGAAGCCAAATGTTAATTACCAAAACAAAGGGGAGAATGTCATCAGGACATGTTAGAAACCTTCACACAGCCCCTTCCATCACAGGCTCAGAGGCCTAAGGACAAAAAATGATTTTGTGGGCCTAGCTTAGGGCCCCCTGCTCTGTGCATGTCTCAGGACCTAGTGCCCTATGTTTCAGCTGTTTCAGCTCTAACCACGGCTGAAAGGGGCCAAGGTACAGCTTGGGAAATTGCTTCTGACAATGCAAGCCCCAAGCCTTGGCAGCTTCCACATGATGTTGAGCCTGTGGGTGCACAGAAGTCAAGAACTGAGGTTTGGAAACCTCCACCTAGATTTCAGATAATGTATGGGAATGCTGGATGTCCAGCAAAGAAGTTTGCTGCAGGGGCAGAGACTTCATGGAGAACTTCCGAAAGGGCAGTGCGGAAGGGAAATGTGTGGTCAGAGACTCCACAACAGAGTCCCCACTGTGGCACTGACTAGTGGAGCTGTCAGAAGAGGCCCTCCATCCCCCACACCCCAGAAAGGTAGATCGACTGACAGCTTGTACCATGCAGCTGGAAAAGCCACAAACATTCAACACTAGCCTGTGAAAGCTGCCAGGAGTGCCACTGTACCCTGAAAAACCACAGGAGTAGAGCTGCCCAAGGGCATGGGAGCCCATGTCTTGCATCAGTGTGCCCTGAATGTGAGACGTGGAGTCAAAGGAGATCACTTTGGAACTTTAAGGTTTAATGACTGTCCTATTGGATTCTGGACTTGCATGGGGCCTGTATTCCCTTTATTTGGGCCAATTTCTCCCATTTACAATGGGTGTATTTATCCAATGCTTGCACCCCTCTTGTATCTAGGAAGTAACTACCTTGCTTTTGATTTTGCAGGCTCATAGGTGGAAGGGACTTGCCATGTCTCAGAAGAGACTTTGGACTTGGACTTTTGGGTTAACGCTGGAATGAGCTGATCTTGGGTGACTGTTGGAGAGGCATGATTGTGTTTTGAAATGTGAGAACATGAGATTTGGAAGGGACAAGGGGCTGAATTATATGATTCAGTTCTGTGTCCCCACCCAAATCTCATCTTGATTGTAATAATCCCCATGTGTCAAGGGTGGGACCAGGTGGAGATAATTTAATCATGGGGGCAGTTTCCCATGATATTGAGTTCTCACAAGATCTGATGGTTTTATACAGGGCTTTCTACTTTGCTGGGCACCCATTCTCTGTCCTGCCACCCTGCGAACAGGTGCCTGCAGCCATGACTGTAAGTTTCCTGAGGACTCCCCAGCTACGAGGAACTGTGAGTCAAACTTCTTTATAAGTTACCCAGTCTCTCATATTTCTTCATAGCAATGTGAGAAAGGACTAATATACTACCTATGTAACAAATGTATTACACATGTACTCCCTGAACCTAAAAACAAAAAGTTGAAAAAGGAAAAAAAATAATAAAAGCAGGTATTTTGGAATTCAATGTTGGAAGCTCATGAGAACCTTTCCCTATCTGAAATTCCCCTAATCTTAGACAAGCCAAGCGTATCTGCTTTGTATTTTCACATCTTGGGAAGTCTGAGAAGAAGCAATTGTATTTCTCTGGGTTCCTGAAAAATTTCATCAAAGATCTGCTGTGTACTGCCCATTTCTTCCTTTTTCATGTCATTTTAAACATCTAAAGACTTCTAATTCTTAAATATCTAAAGAATTATTGACCTTTTCTTTGTTTTACTTTCTTTTGTAAAACCCTACCCTTTGTATATTATCTGATAGGAGGAAGTTGGGAATAAAAATCCAAAGTTGTCTCTTTTACATCCTTTTTAGGTCACCAAAGCATAATCACATATGGTGTTCATGGTGGTAGGGTTTCTTTTTATAATAGCAGCACTCAGAAGCTGGATGAAAAGCATCCCAGAGGGAGCTCATTTCATTGTCATAGTCAGGCCAGTAATGTCTGCATCATCAGCATTTCTGCCGCTTCAGTAGACCATTTAATGACAAGGGAAGAGTGGGGAAATTGCCCTTCTCTGGGGAATGACTGTTCCCTCTTTAATCCATTCCAGTCAGGATGGATTTCTCCTTGAACAATACTCACAAAGATAGCAGCCATAAAAGATGCAGGATGGGTGCAAACATTCCCCTTCCTCAACAGTGTTCAAAGCCAGAGACAGTGCTAGGGATCTAAAATTCTCACAAGCTATTCAAACAAACCTTCATCGGGGCAATAACTTGTAACCACGTAGGAAATATCTCTTACTTTACAGAATGATCCCTGACCTCAGTTGTTTCCTCCCTTCCATCGTCCACTTGCTCTCACTTGAATTATCTTCTTAGTTGTAGATTATAACCTCAGATTTAGCTGGCTCACCAAAAGTTATAGTGTCCAAGTTCCTATGGTTGGGGTTTCATTTGACAGCCAGAGAGGAGGAAGCACAACTTCAGAACTTACTTTTGGTTTTGCTAATCCTGAAACCAACAACTAGGCACTGGAATTTTAGTCAGCTTGCCTTTAGTTTGCATTTCTCTTCTAATTTTGCTAGTTCCTGGAATTCAGCTTCTATAATTTCCAGATTGCAATAGGAAGTCTTATTATCAGTAACTAATACCAAACACTTTGTTACTTCCAACTAGGCACAGCCTGGCAACCACCTCTGTATCAATAGTATATTTTCCTCCTGTTTATCAGATTCATCCTTTTTTTATTTCTAAATAGTGCTTATATCATATTTTTAACAAAGAATGAGTCAGGAATCTTACCTTTTTTATTTTTTCTAGATGAAGTTCACAAGCTTCATATTGAGTGAAAGTAGCTAGATTCAGGAGAGTACATCCTGTATGATTGCACTGATATCAAGTTCAAAACTAATCTCACCTGTCAGAAGTCAGGAACGTGGTTCCCTGGAGCGTACAGGTAGTAAAGGGGAAGGACAGAAAGGATCACTGGAAAGGGACAAAGGGTGGTAGGGACAAGGGTGGTTTTGTGGGTGCATCAATGATCCATTTCTGGATCATCACAAGAAACAGTTACATGGGTATGCTCAATTTTGTAAGAATTCATTAACCTATACTCTAATGATTTTTTGTTTGCACATATATTATGCTCCAATAAATGATGTTTATGTAGATGCCCAGTAGTTACTAACAAATAACTAATCACAAGTTCTGAGAAAGTAGGAACTTGCTGCAGAAAGAGATCAGTCTCCCTGTCTCTGGGAGTCTTATTTAAAGGCTGTGTCTGTCAGTCTCACAGGCTGGAGGGCAAGGGTGTGATCATAGCTTACTGTAGCCCAAACTCTTGGCCTTCAGCAATCTTCCCACCTTAGCCTCCAAAGCAGCTGGGATTACAGGTAGCCAGACCAACATGCCTGGCTACTTGTTACGTTATTGTAGAGACAGGGGCTAGCTAGGTTGCCCAGGCTGATCTCGAACTCCTGACCTCAATCCACCCTCCTGTCTAGGCTTTCCAATGTGCTGAGATTACAGGTGTGAGCCACTAAGCCCAGCTGAGTCAGGAGTCTTCTACTCAATCTCACTTATAATATCAACTGCACAAAAACAGAGTTCACTTGCTAAAAAAGACTCACAAGGCTCCATGTAACAAGGTTACAAATCTATGCAGGAAAGGGATACAATGTAGTAACAGTGTTGAAATAAAGATATGGATTAAAGTCCCTCTCCCTGCAGGGAGTCTGGAAAAAGATTCCAGGTGAAATCTTCTGGCTTCTTCTCTAAGAGTCATGGGTGCACGTTTTCTCTAGGATCAGGAACCATGTGCATCAGGAACTATACTTTGGAAGGAAGGATCACAAGGTGGAGTCTCACCTGAGTTTTAAAATATTTTCCTGGTCATATATGTATATTACTGCTACAAAATCAGCCTCAACAGTAGGACCTGCTGGAGATTTCACTAAGACCAAATGCAAATCAATCTCATACTAATTAATATACAATGTAACAACCACCTGAAAATTCACTGATCCATGGTTACAAAGGCATCATTATTAATCGGTACGTTTGGGTGATTAACCAGTGGTTAGTTATGCTAGAAATTTGGCAAAACATCTCAGGATAATTCCAAAACTAGTAGAAATTAACCTTTACAGAACAACATGCCATACAGTTGTCTTCCTATTCCTAATTTACTGCTGATTGGAGGTTGAAGTACAAAAATTTCTTTTACTGAATTTATTTAAATGATTATGTGTTTTTTATCTTTTATGAGTTACTGCAGAAACTTTCATTAATTTTTTTCCCCCCAGGTTAAACCAAGGCTTGCATTTCTGGACAAAAATAATAATTTCGTCATGATTATTATTTTTTTCAGTGCCCTGCTACATTTGGTTTGGTATTTTATTGGGAACTTTTCAATTTTTGTTCGCAAGTGAAATGGGCCTCTTTGTTTTCCATTCTCACATGATTCCTCTGGTTTGGCTACCAAGTTAATACTAGCCACTGAGCAAATTTGTGAGTGTTCCCTATTTTTTGATTGTATGGATGTGTCTATAACAGTGTGATTAATGTTATGTTTCAACTTGACTGGGCTAAGAGATGCCCACACAGCTAGTAAAACGTTATCTCTAAGTGTATCTATCAGGATGTTTTTGGAAAAAGTTAGCATTTGAATGACTAACTGAGCAATGTAGATGGCCTCCGCAATTTGGGAGGGCATCATCCAATTCAATGAAACCCTGAATAGAACAAAAAGATGGAGGAAGGGTGAATTCACTCTGTGTTTGAGGTGAAACATCCATCTTCTCCTGCCCTTGGTCATCACTGCTTCTGGTTCTTGGGCTTTGGGACTCAGTCCAGGACTTACATCACTAACTTGTGGTTCTCAGGCCATTGGACCCCTCATTATCAGGTCTTCAGACCTGGACTGAATTAAACACGTAGAGTGGCTTGCTAGTTCTCCAGCTTGCAGATGGAAAATTATAGGACTTCTTGGTCTCCATAACTGCATAAGCCAATTCCCATAATAAAGCTTCCTTTGGTTTCCTTTCTCTGGAGAATCCAAATACAGATTAATTTTTGTTTTCACGAAGATGGGTAGCACATATTTTAAAATTAATCAGGTCTCATTTTTTAATGATGTAATTTTAAGTTTCTGATTCAGTTCCTTTAGTGTCTATTAAGTCTTTTTAGTTCTTGAACCAATTTTGTTTCATTTTTTAAAGTAATATTGACTTTAAGTTTTCATATATATTTTCATAAGATTGTTCTATATCTCTTTAAGTTTTGCTGTCTGTATTTATGCTCCTCTTCTGGTCCCAGTATGTTTAATGTAGTTAATATACTTAATAAATAATGGTTATCATAATCAATATACAACATATTTTTCTCTTATTCCTTAAAGCATATTTTACACAAGGCGATTTAAAAAGAAATGGTATTTTCTGAAACCATTTTCCCTCAACACCACTAAATGAGATATGCAGGACAGAAAAAAACAGCATCTCTAGGGAACTAGTGAGAAATGTAAACTGATAGGCCCCACAGGGTCAGATTCTCTAGGGACTGATTATAATCTGTATTAAATCAAGTTCTCCAGGTAACTGATGCTTAAAATTTGAGAAACACTGCTTAAAACTATATAAAATCTCTCCATTAAAAACCATAAATTTAGCTTTATTTATGTATTCTTACTTTGAAGCTTTGATTATTAGAGCCCACACACAGAAAAGTACAGAAATCCTAAAGGTACAGCTCAATGCATTTTCGCAATGTGAACATATCTTTGTAAGCAACACCCAGATCAAGAAACACGACGTTTACCTGTACCTCGACTGTTAACACTATTGATTAATTTGCCTGCTTTTGAGCTTATATAAATAAAATCATATAGTACCTTTCTTCAGTTTCTGGCTTCTTCTGTTCAACATTTAGTTTATGATTTGTAATCACGTAGTTCTCTATTCAAAAGTCCATTCATTCTCATTGCTATATAGTACTTTACTATAGGATTACAACACTATCTATTCTACTTTTAGAGATTTGAATTGTTTAGCTTTTCACAATTACAAACAGTCCTACTATAGACAAGACACCCTTGTATATGACTTCTGGAAAGGACATGTGTCTTAGCCTGTTGGCGCTCTGTAACAAAATAGCACAGACTTGGTAAGTTATCAATAATAAACATTTATTTCTTAAAGTTCTGGAGGCTGAACATCAAGGAGTTGGCAGGTTCGGTGTCTGATAAGGGTTTGCTCTCTGCTTCCAGGATGGTACCTTCTTCTTGTGTCTTCATATGGCTTAAGGTTGAAGGGGAAAAGGGACTAAGATAATCCCTTCAGTCTCTTTTATCAGTTCTCTAATCACATTCATGAGAGTTCCACCTCATGATTAAATCATGCCCAAATGGCCCAATCTCTTAATATTGTCATATTGGCAATTAAGTTTCAACATATGAAATCTGGGATACACATTTAGACTATAGCCATATGTATGCAAAATATACAAGGTATATATCTGTACAAGTGTAACTTATCTGAAAGTCTTTTTAAAGATCTTGTCAAAATAGTAGAACCTTTTAAATCTCAAAAAAAAAATGATCACCACTTGAGGTAGATAAGTAGGAAAAACACACTTAAATTTTTGAACACTGAATATGTTTTAGCATATGGAAGTTTAGCGTGTTCTCTGAACAAAAAGCCTAAAAAGTCTACTGGTTTATTCAAACATTTTCACATTAATACATTATATTGATCATTTTCACATTGCCTACATCAATGATGTACAATGGAAATATAATACAAAGCACATATGTAATTATAAATTTTCTTGGAAATACAGTGAAATATAAAAGGTGAAATTCTAATAATTTATTTTATTAACTCAATATGTCTAAGATATATCTAAGCTATAATCATTACAAACATATAATCAATACAAAAATACTGAGACATTTTACAGTTTTATACTGGCTTCCAAATCCAGTGTATATTTTACATTTATAGTATATCTCCTTACAACCTCCCTAATTTCATCAGAAATACCTAATTGATATTTATTTTATAGAGACATGGTCTAGCTCTATTGCCAGGCTGGAATGCAGTGGCACAATCACAGCTCACAGCAACCTCAACCTCCCTGGCCCAACTGATCCTTCCACTTCAGCCTCTGGAGAAGTTGGGACCACAGGTGTATGCCACCACACCTGGCTAATTTTTAAACTTTTTGTACAGACGGGGTCTCACTGTGTTGCCCAAGCTGGTCTCGGATTCCTGACCTCAACCAATCCTCCTGCCTCAGCCTCCCAAAGTGCTGGTGTAACAGGTAAGAGCCACCTACACCTGGGACATGATCAGTTTTTAGATTTCATAAAACATACAGTTGAAAAAGTAGATTCAAATACCTCGGTTGTTCCAATCTATTAAAAAATGTTCCAATAACTGAATCAAGTATCAGCTTTTTTAGTTTCCTAAAATTAAAATTAAGTATTCAGTTACTTTACGACAGGGCATGTTTCAAAAGCTCAATAGCCACAGGTGGTTAGTGGCTACACTATTGAAGAGCACAGATCTAGGTCAACTGGTTTGTATTGTTCTCCACATGCTAACTTAAACTGTAACGCAAATATCAAAAGAAATTATTTTATTTTGTGTGCTGTGGAAGACAGAGAACTTTGAAATACATGAGAATAGAAAAACAAACTGAATATGGGTCTTTAAGAGACATTGCCAAGAGAGTAGAAAAGCTTCTGTAGAAGAGTATCAAGTCAATGGTACTATTATAAAGCTGTTTCACCACCCTCGAGAGAACATTCCCGTCGCTTCAACAGTTCCCTTATGTTTTAGTCTTTTTTCTTTAAAAAAAAAAAAAAGAAAGAAAGAAAGAAAAATTGAATCTGCAGAGGGCTTGCACTGGATACCATGCTGTATGCACAAAAGGGGTGACATTTAAGACTTGCTCTCAATTAGAGTGTAATTTAATCTAGTCACTAGGAATAACAATGTTTTAGAACATTTCTGCCTGTTGGAATTTTCAACCTAAGGTGAACCGGCTGACATCATAACTTACCCTTTCTGTTGTTCTCATAGGTTTTCAAAATTTGGTTTGATCTAAATCCTCTGGCACCTTATGTCCCATAAAAATTTCATCTAATTCAGAAGTAGCGACTGCTGCAGTAATCGTCATATAAAAGAATATGGGTTTTACCAATCATTGTCCTGTAGAAGAAAAAACAGGTAGCAATATGAATATTTCATACTATTTTATTTAATCCCAAAATAATCAGAAAAGTCATAAAAAAAATCCTACGCTTAACTTTATGTTCTCAAGAGAAAGTTTTTAAAGAGGCAATCCTTACTTTGGCAAAAGTGCATTAAACCTTGCTGCATTTAAGAGATGTCCCTTTATGCAAACAGGTTGAAAGACTATTTCAAAAACGCTTTGGAAAAACACGGAGCAGCGCGCAGCTCAGCAATCCAGTCTTAGGGCGCGCCTCTTTCCGCAAATTGGAGCCAGCATTAAAACGCACAGGTGCACTCACTGCACGGGAGCAGCAAGCAAATGATGTGCCAGTATTCAACCTGTAAGTGCTGTAAGTGCGTCGTCGGCGCCTACCTCACGTTCAGCCTAACTTTCTCCAGTATTCACCTTTCCGGAAACGCGCCCCCGTGAACAACCACCACTCTCCCCAATGAAGCGGGCACGCGGGGTTCCCACGCTCCTCAGGAGTGGCCGAGGGCGCAAAGGATTCTGAAACACACGACTGCGCAGGCGCTGCCCTCCCGGCGCATGCGCCGCACGCCCGCGCACACTCAGAGACGGAGACCGGCGGGGTCCTAGGAGGGTAACGGTCTGCCCCGCCCCCGTATTCTGCGCGGAGCTTCTCTTCCGCTCTGGGTCTGCTCCGCTTCCCTTTCCTGGCGGGAAGGCAGCGGACACCGTTGTCTTTCTCTTGCAGAGTTAGCTTCTGCGGCTCTCCCAGGTTAGCATGGCAGCCTGGAGGTGTCGGGCTGCCCTGCGGCTCTTCGCCACAGGTAATGAGCGAGCAGAGGTCGCGACGCCGGCAGGCTCTTGGGACCTGGCCCGCCGTGGGGCCGGGATTGGGCCTGGGGCTGAGGCGAGGCCTGCGGGGTCCGTGGAGATGCCCCGCCCTGTCCCGGCAGACTCCTGTAGCCCCGCCACGCCGCCCTGCCTGGCCCTGACGGAGCGGATACCTTGGAGTGTTTACCTTGCCCCTGGCGGGGACCAGTGCTGGACGCGGGAAGGGCACACTTCCTTGTGTCTGTGTTTTTTTCCTTGTGGCAGGAAGTTTCAATAAAGGTCACTCCTTTGATGAGCAAGAAGGATGCTGCCGTCCCAGCCTAACCGCCAGATCTTGCCTTGGCTTTAGGTTCTGAGTCTTGTCACATTTAAGGGTTTTTACCACCAGAGCTCAGACAGATCAGGGTCAGGCCGCCGGGATTGTGCGGTGTGAAACACTCAGTGTGTGCCAGCACACTGAGTGTGTGCCCGCTGTTCTCAGCTCCCTCTCTTCAGCCATGGGTGCCTTCGTTCTCACTAGGGTCCGCTCACTTAGCAACCTTTTAGAGCCCATTCTATGTCAGGACATGCCCTGTAGTAAGTATTAGAGTTGCAGCTCGACTTTGTTTCTTTCTAGCCGTCTATTTCAGGGGATATACTTTGAATGGCATTTGTAGTTTTTACTGAAGAGATCATTGCTACTGAAGTAAAAGAAATATAGAGGAATGCTGTCTGCCTGTATTCCAAAAAGACAGGATGGTAAAAAGGAAAAGTAAGATGAGAGTTAAAATATATAGGAAAAAGGAACTCTGTGTTTGTTAGATTTATTGGCTAACTAGAACCTGGCCGGCCAGTCATGATATGCTTGCATACAGACTAGATATTTATTAAATGGATGAACTACTTTTGCTTTTGTATCGTTTGTACCCTGGAATGCATCAGTGATGAATTTTTTGGTAGGTTGTAAAAGGTCAAAAACACTTCAAAGATGACTAAGCTTATGCAGTATGAGCCAAATAATCAGCATTTATTGTGTACATTTTGTCTTTTTCTTTTTTTCAGTTGTTTTACTTGATGTGATCGCCTGTAAAGGAGTTGTAGAAGATTTAGATGAATCGTGAGTATACATATGTTACTTAAAATATTGTTTTACCTTTGTCCAACTCAGATATCTGAATATTTGCATGTGAATCTAATATTTTAAATTAGAACCAATTTTTATGTACATTTTCTTCGCTTGTTTTAAGGTCTATATAGATAGCAATAATGAGGGTGTGCCCAAAAGTTTTAATAATAGTTATGAGATAAAAAAAAACTGTGGCACACTTTCCATATTCTTTTTTTCCCCATTGTCATACCTTGTATTTTGTGTCTCTTTGATTTTGTACTTGTATTTGTTATGTTTTACTGGTATTTGTTATGTCTTTTTGCTTTAATTATATTGAATGGGTACTAGAGTTTGGTAACTATACTGTATTTATCTTCATAGTATCACAGCATTAATCTACCTTGCTTATAATAAGTGAGTAGGTGCACTTCAGACCAAAATCCCATGTGTGATCTCTCAGGCTTGACCATAAACAATTGCAAGGCTTTCTGGCAGGCCACATAGGGGAAGGTGCCCTCCCTACACCAAACTCGGTGTATAACCAGGGCATTGCAATCTCTGGAGGGCGTGCTGGTCAAGGATTCGGCCTCCCAGGCCAGCAGGCTCATTTGCATGTCTACACTCCTTAACCCAGTGGCCTCTATTTGGCAGCCTCCTTATTGGGACCTCACCTTAGGCATTTCCCTAGCAGCTCTGCTAAAACATCTTTATTGAGAACCTCTGCTGAGACACTTTTCTACTCCTAGTCCTTTTCTCTCTCACCTCCACCCATAAAGAGACAGAAGACTTTTGTTCAGTGCTCCTAGGAAATGAGATGAATTCTCCCGTCTGTGTCGCATCCACCTGACTCTCACCTGGTGCTGTTTCATGGGGGAGAAATGGAACACTGAGGGGCTGATACCTCTTTTTTTTTTAACCTCTTGGCTTCAGCTGTCACAGTAAGTGAATAAAGACTTGATTGTTAGTTTCAGTTTAGTTTGTCATCCTGATTGACCACTTGGACAACTAATGGCATGACCAAATGGGTACAGTAAGAGTGTGATCATAGTGCTGTTCAGTAAGAGCAAAAATCCGGACAGTCCCATGGGGGCACTTCGCTGGTCATACTGTTGGGTTGTGGGGGGTGCTAGCTCATTGTTTACAGAAAGTTTTTGATTCTGAGAAGAACCATTGTTCACAAGGAGATAATCTTATTAAACTTAGTGCCTTGTGGGGTATGTCACTACAGACCTCCTCCTTCAGAGTGTCCTAACGGGGACACTCTTCCTGAGGAGGAGGAAGGGGTTCTGCTCCTATAACCATTTTGTTACCCATGTGGATGCTCACCAGAAAGAACCCTGTGCTGAAAAAGGGGAGCTTTACCAAGAGCAAACTGTTTGTCAGCTAAATGTGGAAACTGAATTGTTCCTCGCTCCAGGGCAAGCAGATGTGCAGCCAGTTGCCTCCTGGATCCCCAGGAGATGGCTCATGGAAATTCAGGCAGGATCACATTGGGCAGGAATGCATGGACTGTGACGGTTTTGAGAAGACACCATAATAGCATTAAAAAGCAGTCTTGCTTGTCAGACCCCAGTCAAGGCTAACAACACTGTCCAGGGACAGGTTCATAAAGCCAGTGGGCCAGGGTATTCCCAGCAGATAGAACATGGTGGGCCTCTCCTTCCGTCTGTAATGCTCCTGTGGCTACTGACTGCAGTTGACGTTTCTCTGGGTTTGGCTTAGCCATTACCATGTGTTCCAGTGACTTGAGCCACACTGTCCAGGCTCTACAAGACCACCTTTGTTTCCTGTTCACGTAACCTAAGAACACCACATATGATAATGACCCTGGATTATTGGCCCAAGCTACACATCAGTGAGCCCAATTATGGGTGTAACAATGGGCTCTTCATGTGCTAGATCAATCCTAATCCACATGGGTGGTTGAGGATTTTAAGGAACAGTTAAAGGTTGGGCCTAGTTAGCTGATGGTGGAGTACAGTACCCCAGCTTAGACTATGCATCTCAGGGGAGTAGTCTGGGATCTCAGCACAGGAATTCCTCAATTCAATATTTTTCATATGCATTTTATGAACTGAGGCATCATTACCAGGAAATGGTGAGAAAACTTCTGAAATCCAAGTTCCCAGTTGCCAACCAAGGACCATTCTTGCAAACAGTTCTTTCTAAGCATAGCAGCCTCGGGCTTCCTATGGTATTTTTTTCTGCACAGGTGTAAAATGTAGTAGGGGAAGGAGCTTAGGCATCTATTTGTGTTTATACCAAGTCCTGCTTTAATTCTTTTTGTTGGAGTCTTTCCTTCTAATTACTTTATTATTGATCAGTTCTCTGCTTTTATTTTGGAGGTGTTTGATGGATAGGTCACTGAGTACAAATTTTATATAAAAATTTATTGAAGGAATTTGGGTTTTGCCCTTATATTTATCAATATATTATCTCTGCCTATACTATACAATTGTAAAGTGAACATAACATGCAATCAAAGATTTGTTTTCTTGTTTTTCAGGTTTAAAGAAAATCGAAATGATGACATTTGGCTTGTAGATGTAAGTATGTAAATTTTACATGCTAGTTACCTACCCCTACCATTTTAAGTATTATTTTCTATTTTCCTCTACCCAAAAACAGCAGTATACAGCTAGTGCTTATGTATATACTCAATTTTTTTAAAAAGATATTATTATATTTGGGATTTTACATTAAAAAGAACCTCAGAGTTTTAAGGTTCCTCTGAAGGGAACCTATTTTTGATGAAATTCAGGGGTGAGGACATTAAAAGGAAAAGCTGGAACCCTATCTTATAGTGAGGTCAACTTTTAGATTATACCTTAGGGATAAAGGGTATGATTTTATTACAGAATTCACTCTTGTTTTCTTGATAGTTTCCAAGAGCTAGAATATATTAATACCACTTAGAATCATATTTGTATCTTAACAGTGGACAAAATTAAATTTTCATCTTCCTTTATTTATAGTTTGGAATATATTTAAACCTTATGATAGTTGGCTGTTTTAACGTGCCTCAGCAAAAAGTAGAATAGCAGCAAAAGAGTTGGAAAAAGAATGGCAGAGTTGACAGTTACTGAAGCTAGATGACAGATCATGAGGGTCCACTATTTAATTTTTTCTCCTTTTGTGTATGTTTGAACATTTTCATAGTTTAAAGTTAAAAACCTTATTTCATGAGCATGTAACAAGCAGTTATATTCTGCTTATTCTAACACCACTTAACTAGGGAAACCTGAGTATCACCCCTACCATCTGGTAATTCTAAAGAAGGGTAAAAGACTGTGACTTTAGTTTAATCAACCTGACTAGCTCCTGTGCCAAACCAGTCATCTTAACGACCTTCCCAATTTTGCCAGTGGTTACAATAGAAGTCAGCAAAGCCACCTACTATGCTGGAATTTTTATAATATAAGTAGATTGATATTTATCATTAACAATTAGGTTTATATGTGATATGGTATGTATATGTTTATTTTGGGGATTCATTTTACATAAAACATTTTATATAGAACATTTACTTGGAAGTAAGGAAATTTTTATTGTAAATTGTATATCTGTTTTAAATAAGTCTCAGTAGTCAATTAAAATGAACTTAAGATAGTACCAGTTTTGCGGTATCTAGGTTTATGTTTGTATGTTTTGATCTTTCCTTATGTATTTACTTTAAAAATTATATTTAAACTTCTTCTAAAACATTATTAGATCATTTAGTCAAAGACATTCTTTGATATTCACTGTAGCACAACGTTTTAATGGTTATCTTTTTTGTTTGTTTTTTAAAACAAGTTTTATGCACCATGGTGTGGCCATTGTAAAAAGCTGGAACCAATTTGGAATGAAGTTGGTCTTGAGATGAAAAGCATTGGTTCTCCAGTTAAGGTTGGAAAGATGGATGCTACTTCCTATTCTAGTAAGCCTTCACTTAGTTTATTGTTTTACGGTTCTCGTAGCAAAAATAATTATATGTAGCAGTATTCAGGATGGGAGGAAGACTTTTTTGATCATTTAAAATTCAATTATCTTAATAATTTAAGACTGTATACTTTATGAGTTAAATGAATTAGCCATTGAATATGTAGTGTGTAGTATATGTTAATCTTATGCTTAACAGATGTTTAAGCCATCTTTTCTCCTTTGAGCCTACTTTAAATAATCCGCTTACATGAGGCAACTATAGAAATTGAGTGTCAAACTATTGATACTGCTACCTGAGTTCAGAATGAGAGTTTGTTTTCCGTGTAGCCTGAGATGTGCTATGGTAGAGAAAAATTGGGAACTTGAAGGAAGAATTGAGTTAGGATAAATACAAGTGAGGATCAGGAAAGTTTTCACATTAGAAAGGGTACTAGAGCAAAATAGTAATAGAGTGTAAAAGAGGTTAATGAGTGTGTACTAGAGAATAGAATGAAGTGGAGGTGAGCAAACCTTGGTCTGAAGGCCGAATTTCTCCTACTACCCATTTTTGTAAATAGAGTTATGTTGGAACATAGCCACACTCATTTGTTATCCGTTCATGGCTGTTTTCATGCCCCCATGGCAGAATTCAGTAGTTGTGACCCGAGGCCATATGCCCCAGAAAGCCTAAAATATTTATCTGACCTTTTACACCAACACCTGTCTTAAAGGGTTTGGGAAAAGAAGTGAAATTTAGAGAAGTATAAGGTATTGTAGAATTTAGAAAAGAGTGTGGCTTTTAGAAAGCAGACTTGGATTCAAATCCTGGCTCTGCCTGCTACTTTTATTGTCTAACACTGAGAAAGTTTCTAAACAAGCCTAAGCTTTGGTTTCCATATTGATAAATTTTTAATTCTAATGCTTCTTTTATTGGTGGTTTTGAGATTTGAATGATAAAGCACATATAAAATCTTTTGTATTAAATACATGGAGTTTCTCTTTCATTAATGAAGAAAGTGGAAGTATGTAATGTATATTTCTTTTTGGGAAATCAGCGTTATACTTTGGAACAAGACCTATGTTTTAATCTCAACTTTGCCATGTACTACTTTTGTAGCTTTGGTAAGCACTTAACTGCTCTTAATTTTAGTTTCAGTATCAACAAAGGAGAGTGATAAACTTCAAGGTTATGGAAATCATATTAATGTCATGTATTTAAAACTCCTTAGCACAATGGCTGCACATATATGACACTAAAGGATGATGCCAGATTTTAAGAGCTTCCCAGGTCAGGCAGTGTTTTGGATTTTATCACTCATCAGTAGGAGGTAATACACATTTTTGTGAAGGCAATGACTTGATAAAAATATTTTTGGCAGGACTTGTAGGATGGAAACTAAAGAGAAACAGGGAGATCATCTAAGTCAGCTTTATGTATCTATCCAGGTGTTGGATGCTAGGAGCCTGATGATGTGGGTGGTGACAGTAGCATACAATGGAAACAGTAATTTTATAGACATGGTCCTTGCTAAAATCATAGAAGTAATAGATTGGCTTTGTACTGTAAAGAAAACAAAAAGAATAGTGTGAGATTCTTAGTATAGTTGCTGAGAATAACTATTACTGGTTATGTGGAAAATAATAGTTTTAATTTTGTGTGCATTTCTAAGTTACCAAAGATTTTGAATTTGTGGTCTTTTAACTGATGTTTGTGAATAGGGACCTACAGGGTAGGTGAGATGTTAGTGCTGGAATTATTGAGTCACACAAGTGAAACGCTGAAATTTTGAGAAGAAAAGAGATAAATGGCAGAAATTGTTATGAAGAGAGGGAGAATTACATGTTAGAATTGATATTTCTTGAGCTTTTAACAATGTCTAAGAAGCTACTGTTTTCCCTTGTTGCTCATGAAAGTAATTTCTCGTTTCCAGATACATATTTTGATTAGACGTGCATATACATATTTATTCATAGATGCATTTATTCATTTATTCAATCAATCAATATTTACCAATACTGTTTGTAAAGCCTGTGCTAATCTCTAGAGATTAAAGAAAGACCCAGACAAATCCTGCTTATCCGGGAAATGCTTACAACCTAATAGAGGGAGAAAGATGAATAAACCAAAAAGAGCAGTAAAATCTTAAAAATGGCAAATTGTGTGATCACTTGAATAGGTCAGTGGAGTCATAGATAGAGTCATGTATAAAGGAATGTGGGAATATGAAGAAAAATAGTCAATGAGAAAAATAGTGCATATAAACCAGTAAAAATCTTTGTGGTAAACTGTTCATGTAAATACTTCAGTGATAATTAACAATTTACATTGTCAAATTCCATATTATATCTATTTCATTAGTTTATTATTCAGTATTAAGTGCCCCTTTGTGCTACTATTTATTAATTGGCACTGTGATTAGGGAAAACATAGCAAAGATACTTTTCCTGAGTTACGTAGAGAAGAAAGTGTTTTAAATGCTGTTTTTAAAAAGCAGTAGTAAGACTTCATATACAGGTTGCAACATTTTACTCCTTGGATATGGAGTACTAAATCTCTTCCAGCCTCCTCTCAAAACTACTTGCACTCCACCCTGCATGGTGGGGCTTGCTTGTAAATCCTATTTGAATTATCCAAACATAGTTTATTGAAAAAAATAATTCCTTTGTAGAAAAGTTGTAGAGTTAGCATTCATTGATTTAGCAGATACTTAATGTGCTTACCATGTTAGGATATGCCTGGCACATACTAGATATTGGTGGTACATCATTAAGGAAAACAGATGAATGCTTCTGCTGTTATGGAACTTACATTTTTATAGGAAGAGACAAACAGTGACCCGTAAACATAAGTCAATTGTCTAATGCTATTTTTAGACCATTATTAGAGTTAAATATCAGTGATGGATCTATTATTCACTTAAATATTAGCACCAAGGGAATGTTTTATATGCAGTGGAGAAATATAGTATCTTCCTGGTATTAAAAAAAGAATTTAAGTATTCAGAAACCACTGTTCATGTATTACAAACAGATTTTTACCTTGTGAATCTCAAAGTTTTCTTAAATTTTTCAAGGCAGCTCAAATATAGACATTTTAGTAGAACTTGGAATCAAACAGGTAAAGAAATAGAACTTTTTTCAAGTCATCTGCCATTGTTATTCTAGGTCTACCTATAGAACACTAAAGGATTGGCTATTACATAGATAGCTCTTCCATCCCAATAGGTTGTTTTTCAGACAGTCACAGTATCAGTGTTTCTTAGCATGTAATCTGTAGAGTACCTGCAATGGAATTATCTGGGTACTCATTGTCAGTTCAGATTTCAAAGGCCCACAGCAGTCCTACCAAGTGAAAACCTTTGCAGTCGGATCTTGAGAATATGTATATATGTATGTATGTATTGAGACCGAGTTTCACTCTTGTTGTCCAGGCTGGAGTGCAATGACATAGTCTTGGCTCACTGTAACCTCTGCCTCCCAGGTTCAAGCGATTCTCCTGCCTCAGCCTCCCTAGTAGCTGGGATTACAGGCGCGTGCCACCATGCTCGACTAATTTTTTGTATTTTTAGTAGGAACGGGGTTTCACCATGTTAGCCAGGCTGGTCTCAAACTCCTGACCTCAGGTGATGGTGCCCACTTCAGCCACCCAAAGTGCTGGGATTACCATGAGCCACTGTGCCTGGCCGAAAGTCTGTATTTTTAACTGCACTTTAGATGATTCTACTGTACACAGAGGTTGGAGAACAACAAAGTGTAGAAAGCTATTTTGGTAGATATTTACAGGATTTTGGTTGGGGTGGGATAAAATTATTCCAAGTGATCAAGTTTGTAAAATCTCTAAGAGTCTTTGATATTAACTCATTTCTCAATCATGTGTTAAATCGTTGCAGTGATTAGAAGCAAACACCATCTGAATCAGTCCAGCAAATCTCTGTACAGAATGTTTGGACTAGAGAAATTTGATTACTATGACTTGGTCTGCTCTGTGTTTGGAATTCTACCAAAAATGTCTTGATGCATAGTTTTTACTAATAATACTATTACCAAATAATCTAAAAAAGTTATGTCCATTGTAAATCCAGATAGATGTTTTAGCTTCTCTTTTTGTACATACCTCTTCAAAATGAGTACTAAAAATATTTCTCATTTGGAAGTTAAAATACGACATATTATCACCTGTAGTGGCATGCTGATCTTTATTATGGAACCACTGAAATTGTTACTCTCCAACCTAAGTGTGACATCATTTTATGATAAAGATCACGTTTTAGCTCTCTTTAAGTGTAAACGTGGAATGGCATTTGGCCAATAACATTCTGACATCTTGTTCATAGATTATAGTTACAAATTAATTTTACCTTTCTAGATTATAAACTCTTTTTGGTCAGTGACTGTTTCACAGCTTCTTAACCTTGTAGTATTGACATTTTTGAGATGTATAGTTCTGTGGGGTTTTTTGTTTGTTTGTTTTTGGTGCAGGGGAAGTCAATGACTATGTTTCAAGGTTTATCAGCCTTGCACTATTGACATTTTGGACCAGATAATTCTGTGAGATTTTTGTTGGGGGTTGGATAGGAGGAGGAATCCTGTGAATTGCTGGGTGTTTGGGAGCATCCCTGACCTCTACCCACTAGATACTAGTTGCATTCTTTCCCAAACCCTTCCTACCCACTTACTCACTGTTTTTGTCAAACAAAATATCTTCAGCTGATAGTAAATCACTGCCATATTTTATATCCTTTTGATGTTAGACACATAGTGACATTCAATAAATACTAAAACAGGTAGTATCTTTGAGCCGAAAAGGACTTTTGAGGTTGAATAACTCCTCACTCCTTTCACCCTTTCCCATTTTATAGATCAAGTAATGGAAGGTAACTAGAAGTGAAATGACTAATTTCACATACCAAAGTTAGAATTAGGCCTAGAATCCAAGATCACCATGATTTTCACATCCATACCTATCTCTATGACCTAACTGTTAATATTTCAAGGAGAAAATAGAAATGAAGTAGAAGACTTCATGTTGAATCTTGTTTTATAAACATTTAAAATCATAAAACTTCAAAGATGTAACTCTTGTTGCAAATGGACTCTTCAATTTATGAAGGAATTGAATATATAAACTATTATTCTTTAATATGAAAAAGAATAAATATTTAAAGTCAGTTAAACCAAGTTTCAATCTCAGCCCTGATGCCTAATCAGTGGTTGCTCTCAAGTTACTGAATCTTTCTATTTTAGTTTCTTTATCTGAATTAGCTCATTTTTTTCTTCCTCACAGAGTTGTTTGCTCTCAAACAAGTTACTGGAATCTATTTTAGCTTCTTTTTATATTTTTTTGAAACGGAGTTTCACTCTTGTTTTCCTAGGCTGGAGTGCAATGGCATGATCTTGGCTCTCCGCAACCTCTGCCTCCTGGGTTTAAGCAATTCAGCCTTTCGAGTAGCTAGGATTACAGGCATGCACCACCATGCCTGGTTAATTTTTGTATTTTTAGTAGAGATGGAGTTTCTCCATGTTGATCAGGCTGTTCTCAAACTCCTGACTTCAGGTGATCCTCCTGCCTCGGACTCCCAAAGTGCTGGGATTACAGGCGTGAGCCACGACACCTGGCCTCTAGTTTCTTAATCTGAATTGGCACTATTTTTTCCTCCGCATAAAATTATGTTGAGGTGCAATTTAGAAATACAAGGCCAGTTATAAAATATTTATATCAATTTTATTAATACTGTGTGTGCATTGATGTGTCAGCAGATAATTACTTAATGAAATCAGGATCAAGAGTAGGAAGGAAAAGGATCTAGCATTTAAGAATCTTCTATGTGCCAGACTCAGATTCTATTCCATCTGTTTTCTCATTTTAAAATCCCAATATGTAGCCCCGTGAGATGAGTAGTATTCTCCGAAGGGGAATCAGAGAAGTTAAAAAAAAACATCCAGAGTTACATAGACAATAAGTGAATTTGGAATCCTAACCAACTTTATAATGACCCCACATAATGGGGTCATTATGTGTTTATAACCCCTGCTTTGTTTGCTTTTTTTTTTTTTAAATGTTATAGTACCATTCCCCTTTAAGGAAATCTAAGGATGGGGTTTTATAGAAGTTACTATCAATTAAAATTATGTCAGAAGTGAAGGTTAATTTTAATGATCAAGAAGCCAAGGCCTGTGGGTTGGGTGACACATCACATTGTCTGGATGTGAATACCCAGCTCAAGGAAATGATGTGATAGGGTTAAGTGTGGAGCTGGGATTTTTCTCTCTGGGACTTATTATGAGATCCACATAATAACATGGATCTCATTATTAGATTTGTATATAAATAAATTTTGAGATAAGTTATATAAAGGGATTACTAGTAGATTATAACTTCATTTCCCAATCAATTATATTAGAATTTATGTTTTAGCAGTTTTTAAAATAAGTTTTAGTTGAAGGGATTTTATTTCCCTGTCTTCTTAATTTGGGAGAATATTTCCCTGTCTTCTTAATATGAGAAGAGAGTATTAAAATATACATATTCACATAATCTTACCAAAGTAGTTTCGATGTTTTTGCTGGGAAGAAGACAATCTCCATACCCACAGTCTTCAATTCGAACATACTTGACAGAACTAAGTCCTACATTACAGATGGGTACAAATAAATTATGTTCTTGCTCTAAGTTCGAGTGTCTGTTCAGAAGCAGGACCTGATCTTCAGAACTTTACCTCTGCTTTTATGCTACCTCTTAAGGAAAATACATGTGGGCCACTGTCCAGGTCCCTCTATTTGCCTGTCTCATATGTTTAAGGGAGAAACTAGACTTGACACAGGAAGATAAAATTTTGAATATGATTTCATCACAGATTGACTGCCCTTATTCTTATGAATTGAATTGGTGAGTTGATGAGAAACCAAAGATTAGTGAAGATTACTAAAGTGATTGTTAAACTGGAATTCAGATGTAGTAGTTTCCTTCCCCAACTGTGATAACAAAATATCCTGGAAATAAAAAAAAATTACAAAGGGAAGGAACATGTGAATAATACAGTGTACTTTTCATATACTAACATATGGTTTTGTAAATAACTTTTATGGTGCAATATGTGTTAACTGAGAATATTTTATTTCTTCTTTCCTGTCCTAGTGGCCTTTGTCTGTAGGATAGTGTTGCATTAATTTGATATATGATTTCTCTACTTTTTAAAGTCTTATTTCCCTTTTGATATTTGCTTGTTTTTGTTAGTATTCTTTTCCCTCAAAAGATGCTATTGTAGCAGCCATTCTCATTTTAATTAATGTGAGGATTTCAGAATAATCTTTGAGATGATTAAAATTACTCTAGGTTATCACAAAAGCAGAAACTCCTGAAAGAATTAAAGTTGCTTTTCAATCGTATATTGACCATAGTAATTAATTTTGCAAATACAAGTTTGTTTTTTTAGATTAGAATACACTGCAGTTCTTTGAAGACTCAAAAAACACTGAAGGAAGAGATGGGCCTTTTTTTTTTTTTTTTTGAGGAGTAAATGAGACCTAGAAGAAATATTTGTCTTAGACATGAAGTCAAATGAGAAGTACTTACTTAGTATTTTTTTTTTACCAGAACATCTTTTAAAATAAGCACTTTACAAATTTTTAACTGTTCTTTTGCCATACATTTCTTATTTTGTCATAGTATTTTATGCGGTCACAGACTGGATTATTAAGTAATTGTTTTGAACAAGAATGTCATGTTTTTTTTCTTTTGTGTAAGTTTATACTCTTAAGACTTAAAAACAAATCTATATGGGTTATATAAATATCTTTATATTTTTAAAGTAAAAGGCTCATTTGTTACC
This sequence comes from Plecturocebus donacophilus, assembly GCA_004027715.1. Taxonomy (NCBI): domain Eukaryota; kingdom Metazoa; phylum Chordata; class Mammalia; order Primates; family Pitheciidae; genus Plecturocebus; species Plecturocebus donacophilus. Next base: position 62,942 of record PVKP010001584.1, on the reverse strand, counting down.
TAGTTTCTCATATTTTAAAAAAAAATTTAGAATGCTTTATTCTTTTTCTTATCAAGGCATTGCTTCAGAGTTTGGAGTTCGAGGTTATCCAACAATTAAGCTGTAAGTTGAGTGTTGTATGTTTATGTGTGTATTTTTTTAGTTCACTCTACTTAACGTTTTATTATATTGATACCTAGTAGATTCCTTGGAGGACTGAAGATTTTGGTTTGACCATTCTTTATAGGTGAAGTATGTAATTAAAGGAGAGGGACTGTATCTTTATGCTTTTCTTCATATTCAATAATCATGTTATTTACAGCTAATTCACACGTTTTGCTTGCTGTGTGACACGGACTGTGCAGGACAAGGTATACAGTCATAAATTATGAAAAGTCTTTCACCCTTGAGGAGTTCAAGTGTGGATTGTGAGTTAAAAGAAATATAGAAAATCAAAGTTGATGGATATTAATTCTAATCTGTAGGTGTTGATCAAGTCTAATAAAGTGCACAAGTTGAAAGAAATGGCATGATAATTCTAAAGGACTTGTTTTATAATCATGACTGTATTGAATTTTCTCATGATTTTTATTAATCTTATTTCGGTAATGTGGGGAGCTGTGGAATTGTTTTGAAAGTTATTTTTATAATAAAGTAAGTTTTAAAAAATATTTTCTCATCTCAACGTTTTGGATTTGAGTAATTTCAGTTTGTATCTTGGGTTTTGTGTTGACCTTGCTCCTTTCCCCACTTTGTAAAAGTGTTTGCTTAGCCTCTTTTACTTATTGTGTTAAGCAAATCATCCTTTGTTTTCCTTCTGTTTAATTGTAGATATTCTGTTGTACTTCCCAATTTGTCCTTTTTAAATTTTCAGTTAATTAGGCACACAGATTAATTCATTGGTTGGCTTTTGAAGAATTATGTAATTTTCTAGAAGAGCTATTTTTGTGGATTGTTTTACTCTTTAATATTGGCGCATCCAGTAACTGTAATGTTGTATTGCTTAACATTTGTTTTGCCTCTACCAAAATACTCTTACTTCTCTGTCCTTTCATTCACCTTTTGACAGCGAAGATAGTGAAAATTATAGTGATTTAATTTTCTAAGCTCTTGACCGTGAGTGTGTAGATTACTTTTCAGAAGCATAGATACAATGCAGTTATCAAACACAGACTAAAATATATTCATGTAATTTTAATAGAATACAGCCTTTTTTTTTTATTTTGTGTTGCTGGTCCTCTGACCAACCTAATGCCTATCATATTTTACATGAGAGCTACTTCTAAAACTTCTCTGAATTTACTATTTTATGTACTATTATTTTATGAAACAATAGATAATGATTAACATTAAATATTAAAACAGTTAAAACAATCCAAGAGTAATCTGGTTTTGTTTTTCCTTTTTAAGATTAAAAGGGGACTTGGCGTATAATTACAGAGGACCACGAACAAAAGATGATATTATTGAGTTTGCTCACAGGGTATCTGGGTAAGTTATTAGGAAAGGCCTTTACTATGTGTTATTAATATTTGAAAATTAAATATATTTTAATAGACTGTATTGAACACACATATTTTAAGGACATACCTGAGTGAAATTTATTTGATTATTTACTTATAAGAAAAGGTAGGATTAAACAGCATATCCAAAGAAATGCTTTAAAGAAACAGAGACCATGTTTTGTATTATATACTTGTTAAGCTCACGTTTAAATTCATTTTGTCTGTAGAGGAATTTTCCCCAGTGATTTTTTAATACATTTTCAAATTTTTGATTATGTGTAGCAACTATGTGAATCTTAACTTTTATTTTATGATAATTTTGCTTTTGGACTGCCTGGTTCAGAGTTTTCAACAAAGCCTTGGGATATTATTGTTCTGAACAGACTCCGGCTTTCATCCATGGTCTTTGATACTGGAAAATGTATTTTAGATACAGCTAAAATATTTTTTCTTATTTATCACATGCTGCTTTCTGCCAGCTGTGAGGTTTCGTGCATTTTATACTTAGAATGTGACATAATTAAAACCCAAAGATCTATTTAATTTACTGATCTCTAAGGTTTACTGATAAGGAAGCAAATTCCTCTATAAGCATTTCTTGTTGGTTTAAATTTTTTTTTTTTTTTTTTTTGAGAAGGAGTCTTGCTCTTGCTCTGTCGCCCAAGCTAGAGTGCAGTGGCACAATCTCAGCTCACTGCAACCTCTGACTCCTGGGTTCAAGCAATTCTCCTTCCTCAGCCTGCCGAGTAGCTGGGATCACAGGTACCCGGTTCTGCGCCTGGCTAATTTTTATACTTTTAGTAGAGATGGGGTTTCACCATCTTGACCACTACTACATTTTGATGGGATATAAAGAAAGTCAGTGCTTATAATTCTTTAGTATGATTATGTAAAATTTCTTGAGGAGAATGTTCATCAAGCTGTGTTAATCATTATTGGCTTCAAAGTATAGAAACCTGTGAGTTTAACCGGATATATTATACTGATAGCTTTAAATAGCTTTAAGATAAATTAAAATGGAATGGATTTTTTGGTGACACAGTACTATCTCAAATTATTTAAGAAAATTCACAGCATTAGAAATGATCTTTATATATTGAAGTTTGTAGTACTTACTAATGTAATTTTCACATTGACCATGTTTCATTTTATTTCCTTTGTAATTAAATGCATTTTGAAATAACTTTATGTTGTATAAGGGGAGTGCTAGTGGGAGGTACTGTATCCTCCTAGGATTTGTATTAGTCATTATATTTGGGAAATTTTTAGGGAGTTTTTGTTTAGGCTTAAGAAGGGATTTTCCCAATATAATTGGAGATAACTCTGTTGCAGATGAAATTTCAGCAGTGAGTTCTGGAGTTGCATCACTTACAAGTTAATTACTAAGTATTAAAATAGAGGCTAGAGTAGAGTGATGATGAATTTTGAATTTTGCATCATAAGAATTTTGAAAATATATTTGCCTTTCCAAGTATGTGGTGAATTTTGAAAATATATTTGCCTTTTTAGCTATGTTCTGTTCTTTTTACAAATGTGGTGGAGTGAAAATTATGTAATATACACACCGTATGTAAAAGATGACTATCTCTTCTTAGTTTTTTACTGATATTTTATAATTGATGTGCTTCATAATAACCTGTGATGTAATTCATTTCTCAATATATTTGCTTCGAAAAATGCTTGTATGATAAAATTTTTTGTTTTCTCTTCATGAGGTTCTTATGTAGTATTATGACTGTCATTTTCCATTTTATTTTTTCTGAAAATGATTAATGATATGCTTTTTATATTTTTTGGATTTTAACCTTCATACAGTACTTTAAAAGCATATAGCATTTAAATTGACAGAGTAAGATATAAATAATCTTAATGAAGTACTATATATTCCTTGGATGATGTTTCACAGTGTTTTTGTAAATGATCATTTGAAAGGAAGAAAAAAATAATTCTCTTGGGAATTGTTTTTTTTTTAAGCTGAAGATTCTAAATGGATAGTAGTTCTCTTTTTGTCCATCAGAATACTTGCAATGATGGTACTCTCCAAAGGAATATTTTGACACTGATAGATTAAATTGTGGGTACTGTATTAATCTTATATGTATGTACAGTAGTAGTCATGGACCACAGTTTTATTAGATTTTTGTGGATTTTGGGATATACTTAAAATGCAGTTGATATATTATTAAAACTTAATAACTTGGCTGGGCGCGGTGGCTCACACCTGTAAACCCAGCACTTTGGGAGGCCAAGACAGGCGGATCACTTGAGGTAGGGAGTTTGAGACCAGCCTGACTAACATGTAGAAACCCCATTTCTACTAAAAATACAAAAATTAACCAGTTGTGGTGGCACATGACTGTAATCCCAACTACTTGGGAGGCTGAGGCAGAATTGCTTGAACCCAGGAGGCAGAGGTTGTGGTGAGCCGAGGTCACACCATTATATGCCAGCGTGAGCAACAAGAGCAAAACTCCGTCTGAAAAAAAGATTCATAACTTGAGACATGATTATAGTATAAATAAGAATAAATTATGTACTTTATAATTCAAGTTTGTTTTCTGTTTTGTTGTGCAACAGGGCTCTAATTCGGCCACTTCCAAGTCAGCAAATGTTTGAGCATATGCAGAAGAGACATCGTGTATTTTTTGTTTATATAGGTGGAGAATCACCTTTGAAAGTAAGACATTTTTTTTTTTAATTCACAAAAACAGATGTATTGTAATTTAATTTACTGTGTAATCAAGACTTCACTTGAAACTCAGAACTTATACTGCTCTTACTAGAAATATTTTCTTTGAGTCTAAGTATTTCTTACAATAGAAACACTTCCTTATATACCCTCTGTCGTGTTTGCCTATGTGAAACAGAAGTGTGTAAAAAGTGAGATGTTGCCTGCCTTAATATTTTTTTCTATTATTTAAATCTTGTGTTGCTTTTCCAAATTCTAAGTCTTTGAGAATGCAGACTTTATATGTGTGCGTATACTCATATCTTCCTATAATCATCATTATTTTGTTTGTCTAATTTATAATTAAATGAATATATATGAATCGAACTTGTGTTATATTTGATGAACTTTATTTGAAGATAGAAGCTCTTAATTACATTTGCCTTTTGCCTGGAAACAATTTTATTTGCTTCTACTTCTTTTCACCTGAAAGGATATAAGGTATCAAATTATGGTGATGATACTTAACTGCATAAGGTAACTCACTGTTTAATGAGGAATGAATTTTGACCTTTAATTAATATTTTCAAATGACCTTTTTTCTGTTTTTATCTTCATAGGAGAAATACATAGATGCTGCTTCAGAATTGATTGTATATACATACTTCTTTTCTGCCTCAGAAGAAGTGGTTCCTGAGGTAATGTTTAAAATTTGATTTTAATGACACAATTTTATTTATTAAATCAAGTAATAATTTAATAAATAAAATTGTGATTATTACTTGATTAAATTATTGGTTTTAATATCAGATTTATTTACTGTGATATGTGTGTAAAGAGTAAACATGCTAATTCTTTACTACTGGTATTAGATTGCTTTTTATTAATAAACAAGTACCATCAGATTCATAGCATTTAGGAGTTTACATTAGTACTGTACTTCTTTCTTTCTAAAATAATAGTAGTTATGACAAGTGATATCTCAGACTCCTAAATTGGCTTACAAGTGGATTTGTGTGTGCGTGTGTGTGTGTGTGTGTGTGCGCGCGTGTTGCAGATACAGTCTTTTTTGGGTCCTCACACTGAGATAGTGGTCTTCGGTAAAGAAATCGATAAACAGAATGTCATAAGTGCTATAAAAAAATTTAACAAGCAGTGTGATAGTTGGGGCAAATAGCGGGATGGCTGCTGTAGGTTAATTGGTCAAGAAATGTTTGTCTCAGAAGAAAATACTTGAACTGAGATTTTTACATGATGTGAAGGAGCTGCGCAAAGATCTATGGATAGAATATGCTAGAAACAAGAAACAGATAATACAGATGTTCCAGATGATAACACACCCGGCGTGATACAGGAATAAAACAGCCAGCCAATGTGACTGTAGTGCATACAGTGTGATGGGAAGTGGGTAGAGGACACTGTAGGCTTTGTAAGTCATGGCAGTGCATGTGATGAGGTTGAAGTTGGTGAAGAGCATGGACTGATGTTTAAGGACATTACTCTGTGCTAAGTGCAGAATGGGTTAAATAGGTATGATAATAGATCCACAGATACCAATTGAACTTTTGCAGTAATCTAAGAAATTTGGGCTTGAGAGTTAATTAGAGAGCTGGGGAGAAATGAAAGGATTGTTGCTTTTACAAGATAGAATTGTCAGCACTTGCTGATATGAAAGAATAGGAATGAATCAAGGGTGACTCTTAGATGTTTTGGTTTGAACAATTGGGTAGATGATGGTGTTTTATGATCTTGAATATTGAAGAAGGAAGAGGTTGAAAATATGAAGAGAGACAAGGGCTTTGAATTATTCATTTTAATTTGATTCAGCATGTGATATTAGGAATCTAAATATAAGCATCAAATAAGCAGTTGGACATAGGGGTCTAGAGTTAAGTCAAGACTGTGTAAAGAACCTTCCTAGACATGGGAAGCAGTTTTTTAAGGAAGTAAGTGGGCCCAGAACCTCAAGTCAGCAAAGGAAAATGAGAAAAAATAGTAAATTAGGAAAATAAGACGAGTGGAGAGCCAAGATGAATTGTTTTAAAAAGGAATGAATAGTTGTGTGAGAATTTTGCAAAGTGATCAAGGAAATAGTGAGAGGAAAATAACCATAATATGTGTCCACATGGAGGTTAGTGGTGGTTTTCAGAGACATAATAGGGACAGATATCTCATTGATGTTTGAGAGACACTGGTGGCAAGTAAGAAAGTAGAGAACATAAGTGTAGACTTCTCTTTAGGGAACTTTTAATGAGTAGGGGACTTCAGGAATTTGTCAGTAACTCAGGGTAAACATGAAAGAAATCAAGAGAGTTTTTCTTTTGAATCAATGTAAATTATAAAAAAGAAATATTTTTCTTTTCACAAAGGTAAGTCAAACATTTCATTACTTTTAAATGTTTTAATGTTTAAAGATTTTCAGAATACAGACTCACCTAAGTATGTGTTTAATGCTTCCTGCAATAAGTATGTAGACGTTTATCTTATGTACTCCGAAATGATTTTTAAATCCTGGAGGAACATTAGTTTCTAGACAACCTAAACTCATTTTGGTTTGCAAGGTATTTTATGCATATACGTTTACTTTTGGAGGGGAAGGTAATGTTACAGGATCCTTAGAGTGTTGTTTCACCAGAAAGAAACCTCTGTGGCTGGCGGTGCCTCTGCTTGGATTTTGCTCTTGCCCAGTGGGCTTGTTCTGCCCACTTGGCCTATCAGGCTGAACTTGGCTCATGCTACCAGCCTAGATCCCATGCGTGCCAAGGACAAGCCAGGCACGGAGCAGCAAAGGGCATGTGAGTGACCAAGCACTGGATCTGGCCATTGTGCACAGCCAGGCGTGCTGGCTGCCATGGGAAAGGTAGCTCCGGGCACCTGCTCTGTGTGAGGCTGCGGCTGGACCCCATGTACTGCAAGCTACTTCCACGGCAAGAACCAGCGTCTGGAAAAAGGGAAAAGGTTACAAACCACTGTTCTGGAATGCCTTAATGTAACATAAAGGCTTAAAATGGACTAGAATCTGAACTTCTTTTACATTTCTGTCTCCCAAGTCCAGTGAACCACATATTTGTATTAGAGATGAGAATTTATGCAGGACCCTCATCCACAAAGCTTTGTAAGCAGTTGACACTTGGAGTGCACCAGAGGGTTTGCTGTGTTCTAGGCCCTGGCACCATCTGACGCCATCTTAACCCTCATATAACAAAGGGATGTCTTAGGCCAAAGTCCCTAGAACCCAGAGGGTCTGGGTGGGCATATATAGCATCTGTTATGTGAGCATATTTAATGTTTGTGTATTGCTTCTATTATTTTTTTAATTAGCCTTTCACTTTTTTAAGCATTCTTTAATTATTCCTGAAAATATTAATATTTGTCATTTCTCTTTTTTTAGTTCCGAGGATATATTTGCAAAAGTCTGCTAGGGGAAATAATAGTTACTTTAGAATAATATGAGGAGTTTTACTGCCATAGGTGATTCTCAGATAAGGACAAAGCCCATAATTTTATGATTTTTCCATATTTTGAAGATTAATTTTTTGTCCTTCAGAGCTTCATTAACTTTACAATTGGTATTTATGAAAACCCCAGGAGACACAGTAACAGGGTGCAATGATGAATTTAGACAGTTTCTGACTTCAGAATACTTACAGGTGAACGAAGAAGATTGGTATACAGACTATAACAGTCGTAGAAGACAGTTGGAAAAAACACATGGGAGAGGAAGAGAGCTTCAGAATATGTGAGACTAGATGGCTGCAAGATTTGAGACTGTATCATTTGAGTTCTAGTAAGGACCATTCAGGGGTATTGGTGAAAGAGGGAGGTGCTAAATGTTGAAAAATACTTTCCAAGCATCTGTGTGGATGAGTTGTCAGGAGCAGGCGAATGGAGTATAGAGCCTTACCTAAGAGCTTGCACTGCCCTTAAAACTGTTATTTCATGGTACTGTATCATTTTTTAACAGTAATGTAACCAAATCCTTCTGTATTATTTTCTCTCCCCTAAGATGTGCCTGCCTCCCTTTTTAATTTTTCCAGGACAACTGTCTTTATTTTTATTTTATTGTTATTTTACTTCATTATCCACTCATTTACTTATTTATTTGTCATTATTTTCAGTATAACCTTGTTCATGTAGTAATTCTTTGTGGCTTACTCAAATTATTTGTCTTCTGATCTGATATTTGTCTTCTAATATAATTTTACTCTTTCAAAATAAATAAGTATAACTCAGGTATAAGCAAGGTACTTGCTGAATGAATCCCTTTTTACTACAAAACTGTAAGCAGTGCTCTCAGTTGTGGTATCTAACATAAGTCCATAATATTTGTTCCGTGAGGTAGGCAGTCTCAGTGTCCTTATTCCACAGACAAGGAAGCAAGCATACTCCCCTAGGTAGAGGGGTTCATTATCACATAGCCAGTGAATGGTGGGGAAGGACTCAAACCTGAATAGGCTGGTTGATGTTTAAGTCTGTTATTAGCTAAGAATAATCCACGGTGTTTACTATAGCAAACAGGACATTGTACCAAGGAGTATATAAAAAGATTCATATATACTCCTTGGTTGAGTTTGGGATTGACTGTACTCTTTAACTGTTTATAGTATTCTTTTTTGTTATTTTTATGTGTGTTTGTGTTTTCTGGTATGTAAGACTTTTGAAATCATAGCTACTCATTAAAATTTTTTGGTGATAAAAGTTATTTAAACTTCTGATTTTTTGCAGTATGTGACACTAAAAGAGATGCCGGCTGTGCTTGTTTTCAAAGATGGAACTTACTTTGTTTATGACGGTAAGTTCCGAATCTTTAACTCATGTACAACATTTAAGATTAAAATGTCTGTTATACGACTTAGGTCTAAAGATTTTGTAAATGCTACTACTGTTTAATGAGAATAACAGTTCTCATGACTTGAATGACATGTTTTGGGTTTTCTTTTCTACCCATCAACTTTAAATTTTTAGTTATTTTATTCTGAGTTTTACCTACACAACTTTTTTGCGTTGTTTGTTAAATTATATGCCTTTTTGATGAATAAATTCTATGTGATTTTTATACATTAAAATGTTCAGAATTAATTTTTTTGAAGTAACATTTCAGATATAGAAAAAGACTTAAAGAAATAACACATGTTCCATAGTGTTGAAGCCCCTGTGTTTCCCTCTCTAGCGGCATTTCCCCTTTGCTATTAGAAGTAACTGCTTACCTGCTCTTCAGCATTTCTTCATTGAAGCAAATACTTGGTCTGTTTTTAAAATATTTTAATTGTGATGTCAAACATTCATCATAGTAAACAGAATGTTAAATAAAGCCCCACATACCCATCACCAAAGTTAAGCACTTAACAAGATCTTTGCCCATCCTGACATTTGCTCCAACTTCAACTTTCAATTTGTTGAAATACTTTAAAGCAAATTGTAGTGGCATTTCATCACTATGTGCTTTGTTATGCATCTCTTTACACAGTGTAGACTTTTTATTTTTAGATAAACCATGTGCAGCTACAACACCTAACAGCGTTCCTTGGTATTTTCAAATAGATACTTACATGGTTTCCAAACTGTGCTCTGAGGTACCCCAGGGCGTCACAGCAAACTCACAGGGGCTACTGGGAATATTTTAAATTTCAAGGGAAACAGTGGAACTTGACATCTGTAGGACACCACACAGCCATTCAAAAGCAAAAGTGAATGCAATCTCACCTGATAGTCTTACTAACATTCTATATTCTAATTGAATAAAATTAAAAATTCAGTTTGCCTTTCTCACTAGCCACATTTCAATGCTTGGCGGGCTCCTGTGGCTTGTGGTTACCATGTTGGAGGCCAGATATGGAGCATCCATTCATTGCAGAAATGTATTCTAGAATATGGTTATTTTTCTTATTGGAGTCTATGTAACAGAAAGGAAACTAAGACTAGATAAGAGCAGTAGACTTTAAATTGCTTAAATAATTCAAATAAATAGAAGACTTTTCAAGAAAAGAAACAGTTTGTTTTAGTATAAGTAGAATTTTAATTGTTTTGACAGTCATATTGTTAAGACTACATTTCTAATCTTTATTGTCTTTAAATAAATATGAGAGCTAAATTTGATTTGTTTCTATAGATAATAACTACCCAATAATGCTGTCATACAAAAGGTACTATTTACATCCTTAACTTGACATTTTCATTTTATTTACAAAGTAATCTGTGAGGTAAGTAATAAGGCAGATTAATACCCCAGGATTACAAAGAATATAGCTGAGAATGTTAGCTAAGAAGACAGTCATATAATTAAATAGCAGGTTTATCATATGCTTATTCAGCCATCCATTAATTGGATGTTCAGTGAATGTCTGTATTAGACGTTGGGCTTAAAAAAGAACTTCAGAGAAACTGGCATATATGAAAATATGAGAAGGAAAATAATTTATAGCTACACCTAGTCTATTCACCTGCTCTTTGCTTGCAGTACTCCTCATATAATAAGCACTTAATGTACATGATCTTATATTTGATCATTATAACAATGCCTTAAGATCAGTATTCTTACCATTTTACATATAAAGAAACAGTATTAAAGAATTTTTTTTTAAGTTAATTAATCAATGATATCAAAATTTAGTCTTCAAATTTCGTGTTCTTGTTCTACTGTGAGTTTCTTAGCAATTCAGAGAGCCTCTTTGTTTTTTTTTTTAAAAAAACTATATCTGTTTAAGAATAAATAGATATTTAAATATAAACAGATATCAGGTGTTTGAGCATGTCTAGGAAAGCACCCTCTTGTTTCAAATATGTTCTCCCACGCTTAAGGAAGACAGGAATATGATCTGTTAAGTTTCTGTAGGTATTATAAAGGCCACATTTTTCTAACCTGCATTAGCATTTAGAACCTGCCTGACGCATTCAGGCAAAGCAAAGGCTTTACTTTGAATCTTTATTTTAAATATTTAATTGTTGCTAATGTTTAGAAGCACTGGAATAGAGACTCAGGGAGATACTTTCTTATATATATAATTTAAGCTTTTATTTTAGATTCAGAGGCTACATGTGCAGGTTTGTAACATGCGTATATTGGATGACGCTGAGGTTTAGGGTATAAAAAACCCATTAGCCAGGTAGTGAGCATAGTACCCAGTAGGTAGTTTTCTAGCCCTTGTCCTCCTTCCCCTTCCCACCTTCTGGTAGTCCTTAGTTTCTGTGTTTCCCAACTTCATGTCCATGTGTACCCAATGTTTAACTCCTTCTTATAATGAGAACATGTAGTATTTGGGGTTATTTTCTAATGAAATTCAAATTGATCACTGTGCAATCTTGTAGAAAGTTTACTTTTAGCTTGGAGTGGACTTTGTGGCCCAGTAATCAATTTCCAGTTTTATGCTTATTTTCCTAATTTGTAAATTTAAATTCATAAATACTTGTATTACTTATTTTATGGGTTTGATAACTTGAAAATGTTTTATTTAGTAATGCAAGAAAAAGCATACATTTCAGGAAGTCATTAAAATCCAGTCCTCAATCAGATGTATTGATAGGCTTTTACAGACATTTACTCTACATCAGCTTCTTTTTTATGCAGTTGTAATAATTTTTAATAATTACTTCAGAATTTTATTTCTAATCAGGATGCAATATTTCTCTTAGATATTATATTTCCTATCTACTTAGCAGAGCAAGTATTTTATATTGGAAAAAAGCTAATGTACTGTGGTTTCATATGTGTGTTTGTGTTAGTTGTACCTTTGAGAAAGAGTTGTAAACTAGAAAGAATATCATAAAGAGAGAAGAGCAAAGAAATTACAATAAAAATTACCTATAGTGCCATAACCCAAGTATAACCATTGATCCAGAGTAACCATTTAGGAATAACTGACTTCATTTTATCATTCTATGAGTTTATCTTTTCATAGTTTTTTTTTTTATTTTTACAAAGCTACAGTTACATTGTTATATATTGTTTTGTAACCTATATTATTTTGTAATCTGTTTAATTTTTTTTTAATAAATGATCTTAACATGTACCAAAATGTATTTAAATTATTTTCAATTTAGGATATTTTTATTATTTCCTTTATTTTTAATTATTTTTATGCTATTTTTAATGATGGCGTAATGAAGATTGCTTTGTGCGTCAATCCTTCTGTACATTTGATTGTATGCTTGCAATAAATTCCTAAAAATAATATTTATGGAAGTATGATTGTCAGGCATTTTATACCTATAACCAGATTAAAGCTATTATAACTGTCTTAAACTCATACTATAATTTGTCAACTTTGTCTTGGTTTTAAGAGTATGAAGATGGTGATCTGTCATCATGGATCAACAGGGAAAGGTTTCAGAATTACCTTGCTATGGATGGCTTCCTCTTGTATGAACTTGGAGACACAGGTAATAAGCGTATGTACAAGTCTCTATCACGTTACATGATTTTTCTTTATTTAAAATCTTATTTTGTAGGAAATGAGTTTAAACTCTATTTTATAACTTAATTTTTTATTTTAGACCTGAATGCCAGTTCTTTATGAAAACATAAACTGATATTGCCAGAAGATATACCTTTGCATGTGGGTTAGTGATGAGCTAAAGAGATGGTTTACTACTAGAACTGATGGTGAAAAGGAAAACAAAAAGCCTGGGTAATAAGAGAGTTGGAAAACGTAACCAACTAAGAAGCTATACTCAGGAGACTGATTTTGTAATAGGAGTTAAAATGAAACTTAGCATAACCTATTATAAAGGCCTGCTTTTACTTGTCAAAAGGAACAGTGTAAATTGAATTGGCATGGTTTCATAGTTACACTGTTGAAAATGACAGGAAACACAAATATAAACACAAGTACAAAAATGCAAGCTATAAGAAGCTACTTATATGGTCTCATAGATGCAAACTACAAAAATTATAAGAAGCTGTTTTAGAGGAAAGTGTTTTATAAATTTATAGCAAATTAGAAATGAGAAATCATGGTTATTGGTGCCACATTTGTTTCCATTAAGAACTTTATGATAGGTAGGATGGAAGTATAGCTTTAGAGTAAAACAATGAGAAAATTTTATTCAAGGCTCAATTTTTTTTAATGTAAATAATAGGCATGGGGTTTCCTCTTTATGATCGCTGCTGTTAAATCTAATAAAAATTAGAGACATTTTTGCATGTTCTCCTGTTTGTAACATTTTGGGGGGATGCTTTCTGTTCTGTTCCTGAGCTTACTTTTAATGTTCTGTGTCTGGTGATATTTCTGCCTTTGCTTGTCTTTACAGAAAGAGCTATATATTAGCTCATTATTGGAAGTTACTGGGGACAGTGTCAAAGACTGTGGTTTTGCCTTTTGATTCTTTCAGACTCACATGAAAAGAAAAGGGGAAATGTAGGAATACAGTAGTTTTGCTTTGTAGAGTAATCACAGGAGATAGTGTGACCTTGAGGTGATTAAAACAGGTGGCTGTGGCTTAACACTTCCTTTCCCAGATTAATTTGGAAACAGAAGTATGCTCTGACAGTTTTTGTGTGTCCGACATAATTGCCCTTGTTAGCTCTTCACCCAACCTGTCCCCTTATGCTGGTACCACAGCAGCCTCCTGATACTCTGCGGCTTCAGACACCTCGTGTCTTTCTCAGAAGTTCTAACTCTTGCCTGTATCTCCAGCCTCGTTTCACTCTAGCCTCTCCCCACACTCTTCCTTCTCGAGCCACACTAACCTTTTAGTTTCTTTTTTTTTTTTTTTTTTATTGTTTTATGATTTTTACCCAACTTTGCTTGACACCAGTTTCTTGAAAAAGCTATGCCACTTGGACCAAAGCACCTTTTTACATGCTTTTTTCTTTTCTTGGAAATATGCAGTTAATTCATATTCATCCGTCAAACTGTGACCAAATACTGCTTTCTTAGGAAAATCTTCACTGACTCCCTCAAAGTACATTAATTTGCTCTGTAATTTTTTTATAGCAGCGTATTCTTATTTTTAACGGGACATTTATTTGATGAAAATGTCCCAGCATTCCTACTATGTTGTGCTTTCACAAGCGCAGAACTTTGTCTATGTTTGCTCATCACCATGTCCTCGTAACCAGCCCAGTGTGCGATACATTATTTAACACTCAGTAATTGTTAAATTAATATATGAGAAACTGTCTGTGTTTCTTAGAACCCTGTTGGTCTGTGGGAGGATGCTCTGCACATTATAGACATTTTGAAAAGAAAAAGAAAAAAACAAGGCATTTGAAAATTAAAGAAGCATATAATACAAAAAAATGAATAGTAAATTAGATGTTTCAAGAAGGTAGATATCATTGTGAACCGTTTTCATCAGAGAGTTAAAAGAAGATTCAAGATTGTATAGAATTTAGAAAGGTGTTTTAGAAGTATGAATTAGAAGTGACATTAAAATACAGGGATAATAAAGATTATTGATTTAATCCTACTTGTATGTACCTGCTCTGAGCCAGGTTTATCCCCATATTTAATCTTAATTCTCCCAATAACTATGAAATAGGTATTTACTAGTTGAAGTTTACCGAGGCATTTCCCTACTATTCCTCTGTGGCTTGGTATGGTGGGTATGGTGCCTAGAACATGATAGACACTGCTGTATAGCAGTGTTTGCTCTTCTGATTCCAACACCACTGTTCTGGTTTTTATATCATGCTGGCTTCCTAGAGGGTATCAGGATACATATGCTTTATGTTCTATTTAGGGTTTAGTAAATGTGTGTCAGTTTAATTCTGCGTGTTATACCTGGCAGGTGTGATCCATGGTACCTAAGGCAATGGCCATATAAAAATCATTTTCTTATTCTTCTAGACCATTGTTTTAGAGCTATAGTAATTCTTGGTGGACTTCTTTTTAATCAACTTCTTTTTTAGCCTTTGACAAAATAGTTACCATAGTCAATTTGTAGGGTGTAGGGAAAAAATACAATTCAAGATTGTAAGTTGATATAAAAAATGCAATTTAAGTATATAAATTATTACATATTTACTCTTATTTACATTTTGGGGTGGGAAGTGGAAAGGAATTTGTCACCTAGAGTTGACTAATTCACTGATTCACTCTACAAACATATACCATAATGTGTTGTTTTAATTTGATATAATATGTAGAATGATTGGAATTAAATTCTAGAAATACTTTACCAATTTCCTACTCAAAACTCTAGTGATAATTGAACAGTTTGTGTAATAAGGGTGATTGAATTCAGATGTGTCATTCTTTATTTCAGGAAAGCTTGTGGCTATTGCAGTTATTGATGAGAAAAATACATCAGTTGAACATACCAGGTATAATGCCTTAATAGAGTTTTAAGCTTCAGATGTTCATTTCAGACTGCATGGCTTTAGATAGACTTGATATTATCTTACTTTTCCTGCAGCAAATAGATGTGAGACAGCAGATACTATAATTGAAAAATTGTATTTTTCAAGTGCAGAGATGAAATAATGATATGTTTGTTCTTCTACAGATTGAAGTCAGTTATTCAGGAAGTTGCAAGAGATTACGGAGACCTCTTCCATAGGTAGGTGCTTACATTCTGAAAGATTCCTTTATTTTTGTTTAATACCATTTTCTAATATAGTAAAGCAAACTTAGTAGTATTTCATGCTTTTAGAGGTGAATCAAGGAAATGAAGTTAAATAACAGTAGTCCTCGCTTATCCACAGGAGATACATTCCAAGACCCCCAGTGGATGACTGAAACTTTGCATAGAATAGAACGCTGTGTAAACTAGATTTTTGTCTGTACCTAAATACCTATGATAAAGTTTAATTTATCTATTAGGTACAGTAAGAGATCAACAACTGTGATTAATAATAAAATAGAACAATTATAACAGTACACTGTAATAAAAATTATGTATATGTTTATTTCTGGAATTTTTCATTTAATATTTTCTGACCATGGTTGAACATGGAGAACTGAAACCACAGAAAGTGAAACTGTGGGTAAGGGGGGACTACTGTATAGCACGTTGCTTTTCAGCATGAATTGTCTGGATCTTTAAACTCATTGATAGTATGTCCTGCAAGTTAAAAAAAAAAAAGAAAAAACACTTTGAGCTATAATTTGTATCATACCTGCTTTCTGATAGGATTTGAGGGTGCATTTTATGTAAAGAAAATATGCACATGTACTTATAATTGGGTATAAAGTTAAATGAGCAATCAGATGTCAGAGGTAGGCAGATGATTATTGTAACAGAAACTCACAAGAATAACTGAATATAAAAATGGCATCAGAAATGCATTTTTTGCTTTGTGCTGAACCATTGTTGCTACCATAAAGGATAGTCAGTATAATGTATTTTATTATTGAATTATTATTTCTTTTCTATTCTGAATCTTCTACTGATGGGTCATTGTATATATAGTTTTCCTCTTACATAGTATGTAGCGTCTTCTGATTAGTCCTTTTTTTTTTAGAGAAAATGGGTAATTTTTCTTAAACATATTTCAGGTAGAACAGTTTGTATGTCCCTGACTTTAAACATGCATAGAGCAAGTAGAAATGTCTTAGAATTTCATTTACTCATGTATTTATGTCTCAGAAGCTGGTAGAATTTACACTCTTATCTGTATTTATTGTGTTTGATTTATATGTGAGATATTTACAGTTTCTGGGCTTACTGAGGCCTAAAGTTAAGTTCATTGTTTTGTTTACTTCTCTGGTATTTAATGAGCTCTCTCTCTTTCTCTCCACATCCCCTTGCCTTTTGTTTATTTATTTATTTTTGGTTGTTATTGGTTAGGGATTTTCAGTTTGGCCATATGGATGGAAATGACTACATAAATACCTTGTTGATGGAGTAAGTAAAGTGCTGAATGATTTTGCCATCAAATCTATTAATTTTGAAATTTGTTTCTGAGATAAAGGTAGAAGGATTTAATAGCTGAAAAAAAGCAAACTATTGACTTATTCAGATGCAGATATTCTCCCATGAAATATTTTACTTTAGTTTTCAAATTCTGTATTTGAAACTTACTGACTTTAATGTTGCTCTTTAGTAAAAAAAAAAATTATCTCCTGATTTAATATTTTTTAGTATTCTGAAAAGAAGACATTGTTTCAGAATGTGTAAATTTTATAGCTTCTGCTTAATACATACCTTGAGAAGTTTAGTTTTAAAGGGGAATATAACTATTTAATAGAAATTGTTTAGCATTCAAAAACTAATTGTTCTAGAATTTATTTTAATAGATTAAAATAACTTTGTAGGAAAATATGCAATTTTAAAATAATTTTTATTTAAAATTATGATGTAAAGACTTAAATAGAAAATGTTTAGCATTCAAAAACTAACTTGTTCTAGAATTTATTTTTTTAGACTAAATTTGTAGGGAAATAAGTGGTTTTAAAATAATTTTTATCTATTTAAAATTACGATGTAAAGATCTAATTTGCCACTTCACAAGACTGATATTAGAAAACATTTACCAAACCCTGTTCTGAATTAATAAATTTGAAACAAGAACCCACTCTATTCAGTGAACAATTACTGTGTATTTACTGTATGTTGTACACTGTGTTAGACACTGTTGATACAAAAATGAATAGAGTCCCTGTCTTCAAATGCTTACAGTTCCCTGGATAAGACCGCAAATGTTAATTGCAAAACTGTATGAAAAAATCTATGTAGGACAGGGCTCTGGACATAGAGACACTTTCCCATCCTCACCACGCCCCCATCACCTGTACCCATTATACACGAAGGTGGAAGCGCTTAGGAAACGTTTTCTGGAAAAGGCAATAATTAAGAAAAGGTCTAAAGAGTGAGAAGTTAGCTGAATGAAGAACGCAGGGAGAGGACTTCAGACAGAACATAATAGCAAGTATGGCAGGTAGTAGGAAAACTGGGATTAGGAGAGTGCTAGAGAAATAAGCTAGCCTCTAAAGTGAAGATGGGGAAATCTCACTACAAATACACTAACTCTTATCCAGCAGCATTGAGGGCCCAGTGGAAGTTCCACAACATGATGTGGTGTTTTGGTTTTCTCCAGCTTTGCTTAGTATCATAGGTGTAGGAAATGCCTTTATTCATTATTGTAATATATTAGGTTATTTTGGTGTCTTCCATTTTCTAAGTAAGAACACTGAGCGAGGAAGGGAGTAAACTTAACAAATCTAAAGTAACATTCATTATTTTCAGCTAAAATCTTGAAATATAATGTAGCGTTACCTTACTTCATTTATCATCCCTCTCATTTCAGTAAGAACTTAAGAGGGTTTGCCAAAGATAAAGTACCAGATACAGGTTATAATGAAGAATCAAGACAAAGTATCTATACAGTTATTAAAGGGACTGTTGACCCTTGAACAACCTAAGTTTGAATTATGTGGTTCTACCCATAGGAATTTTTTTCAATACATGTATGTAAAAATTTTTTGAGATTTTTGATAATTTGAAAAGACTTAAAGATGAATTGCATATCCTAGAAATATCGAAAAAATAAAAAGGTATGTTATGAATGCATAAAATATATGTGAGTACTAGGTCTATTTGATCATTTACTAACATAAAATATACCCAAATTTATTAAATAGCTTCTGTAATTATAGCTACTGAGATACCAGTAAATAAATATCAGAATGCTTGTTATTGTTGTGTTCAATGTGTATTTTTAATTGTTTTTATATTTTCAGTGAATTGACAGTCCCAACTGTGGTTGTACTGAATACTTCAAACCAACAATATTTCCTGCTAGATAGGCAGATTAAGAATGTTGAAGACATGGTCCAGTTTATTAATAACATTTTGGATGGCACAGTAGAAGTAAGTTGTTCACTTCTATTTCAAAGGGATGATGGGTAAGGGGTAGAGGAGAAAGTAGTTCACTTCTTTATTTCTGATTCTGAATAGTTGGACATCAGTGGGGAGTAGAGGGCTGGGCCTTCATAAATTGCTTCTCTCCAGTTATAGGCAGAATAGAGTTTCAGTTACAGAAGGTTCTTCTATGGCAGAGGTTGCTAAAAGATGGAAATGTCCTTTTACGGGTTATTTGGAGGGTATTTTTGGTTGTCATGGTGATGGGGAGGCACTGGCATATAAGTTTGAGGACTAGGGATGCTAAGAGGCCTGCATTGTGTGGGGTAATCTTAATAGTGAACTTGCCTGGCTCTTAGTATGTTTCTAGATCCAAAAGTACAATTGGATTGAATTGTTAGGTTTGGTTTTCTAAGAAAATCTGCAAATAAGACCACAGTTTCTTAAGAAATAAGGAAATTTACTGAGAATACAAGCCCCAAGGAAATATCTAGACTTAATTCTATAAAATATTTCTTAGAAATACGTGAATAGATAGTCTTAATTTTCTATCATTTTTCTATAAATTTTAACTACCATGTTTTTCAAACTGTGAATCGCAACCTATATTAGAAAGTCACGAAACCACTGCAAGTCACAATCAGGTTGTGACCAGCATGCATCTTAATTCAGTAGACTAGAACAGAATTTAAAAGAAAGAGCCTTCATTGCTTTTGTGAAATTTAATAACTGTTTTGTGAGAGTTGTTTCAGTTTTACACAAACTGTTTTTAAAATTGGCTCACAGAGTAACAAACCTAACTACTTTTGGTCAAGGTGAAGAAGTTTGAAAAACACTCTTAAATTATTTTTTGAAAATAATGTGTTGAAGTGAAACTCACCTATATAAATAAGCAGCCGTCTATTTTTGAGTTAGTGGAATGCAACTCAGACTTTTTTACAAGAGACTTTATTGTCTCATAGAGCTTGCAAATTAAAAAAATGAGCCAGGTTGCAGGTACGGCCACATAACAGGATTCGATTGATTTTTATCAGGAATTTTTTTCTCTCTGCCTTTCAGCACTTTACATCTTCAGGGAGCCTCTCCCTGCACAGTGGGGAAGAATCCTGCATCAGCTCTGGTTTTGCAATCCCAGCTAAACTCAAAAGCTGGTTAGGCTGTACTCAGGAGTAGGTCAGCTTCAGCCAAGCTGAATAGACATTGTGAATAGAGGAGGAGGAATTGTTTAGAGTAGGATCAGGGTGAATTAATACAAGCAGGCAGGAGGAATGCTGGACAGGAAACCTAAGAAAAAAAAACAACAGTAAATGTTTACCACATGACCATTTCAGGTGATTATGTGATACTTGGAGTCAACAATTTGGCCTGCAATTGTAAGGTTATTTAACACCGAAAAAGTGAACTAATAGTACTTAAATAATTTATTTTTATTTTCCTTTTTTGAAGGCCCAAGGAGGTGATAGCATTTGGCAGAGATTGAAAAGAATAGTATTTGATGCCAAATCTACTATTGTGGTAAGTTATGATAGTTTATGTCATTGATAACTAAGAACATGTAGGTTCTTTATGTCTAGCCATAGTAAAAATCTGAATTTGAAAAGAATAGGTCAAAATATGTCTTTAATTTTTAGGATATGACTAGCCACTATTTAAGAAAATATATTCATCAGGTGGAAATTGTTTCTCTAATTTTTTTGTATGATTTATGAATTAAATTCAGAATCAATTAACTTGACAGTATGACTCAGAAGATTTTTATTTCTGCAACCTACCATGTAAATTTTTTACCTGATAATTTCTATGACTTGTTGAAAGTACAGATAATTTGAAATTTTTAGTTCCATTACATGCTGTCTTCTTTGTTGAAGAAGATGATGTCATTTTTGTTGAAGAAAATGATGTATGCCAGGAAGTCACTTCCTTTTATTTAGCAGGAGGAGTCAGAAAAAAAAAAATTTAGATCTTAAAGTTTTAAACATCCTTGTTAATTTTGTACTTTTCCCTAGGTGGTAAATAATTAGGCTTATTTACAGATTTTTTTCCTTCTTCCCTTTTTCTCTACCTTTTTTTTTCTTTTATTCTTTTCATAGAAGATTTTAAATGTGGAATTAAAAGGTGATGGATCAAATCCTTTCTAACAGTGTTTTCTTTCGTTTGTCCCAGTGTTTATTCACAGTTGTTATATGTAAGTAGAATATTAACAATGCTGGATAAATTGACACGTCTGCCCATTATTACACGTCTTTCTTGTTTTTGTAATTATACTTTCCAAATATATTTTCTCTACTTTCTTCACTGTCACCTCTCACCTGATTATTTCTGCCATTCGAATTTCCTCTTCCTTTCACTCTATCAAACTAATGTCCATTCTCACCAATTGCCTACTAATGATTAGATCTCTTGATGTATTTCCCCAGGATTTCTTTGAAGCATCCCTTCCTTGGCATTCTTCTTTCCCTTGCTGCTTTGAATATCACCACTCCCCTGCTCCTGCCCCATCTCTCCAGTCAGTGTTTTCAGCATCCTTATCCTCCCTTTCCCCTTTTCAGTTCTTGGATCTGAACCTTCTTGCTTGAAACTCTTAAGAAATTGTTCTTACTATCCCAGCTTTGACTGTCAATCACCCTGACAGCAGAGGAATTCTTAAATTTGCTTGAGCCCTAAACTTAGTTCCCCTTGTCCTTCTTGAGCTGTTACGTGGGCCTTTTCATTTATTGTGGCCCAAAGCAGTTATAAAAATATGGCTAAGTAAATTCTGGGAATCCTTGGTTTATTACTTGCATAGTATCCATCAGTTTGTTCTATTTTCCTGTTATCATGAGCATGGATTGGGCCCTAATTACATTCTGTCTAGCTGCTACTCTCACTTTCACCTGGTTTCCATACTTCCTCTTGCCCAGTCTCCAGTCTACATTGTATTCCACTACTCAATTACTATTACCAAAATAATCAATTTTGATCACTTTCCTTCCCTTTTCCAGGAGTGTACATCAGAATATTCTGTCCATCTAAAGTATTTTCCTCATTGGATTTTTAATATTAGGTTTTGCCAGTGCAAATTGCCTAGTGCTTACCTGTCCCATATCCTGCCTCCTTCTTACTCATCCTTAAATTCCTACCTAAAAAACACACCTTTATTCTGTGAAACTTTCTTTTACTGTCTCAATCCACAATTATCTATTTCTTCTCTGAACTTGTCTATGTTCTCAAGAGTTATAGTTGCAATTCATGCCGTATATTATAATTGAAAACCCTATTCATTAAAATTACTTTTACTTTTCTGGGAGCTGTGAAGATAGTAAGTAAATTGAGGGAAATTAACAAGTTAATGAGGCTTTAACTGCTAACCAGATAAGTAAAAAAATATTTAAAATGTCATGTGAAGAGAATGTGTGTGTACCTTCTTTGTGGTGAAAATTCCAGCCTTCTCCATAAGCAGATTCCTGTAGTTTGGGAAACAACTCTAAAGCTGCTGGGCACACATAGTAAGCATCATAAAGACACCTTTGTAGTTAATGTGAGAAAAACTCAGTTTCTTTAGGAAAGATTATAGAGTATTTGATGCCTTTTTCTGCTGCTAATCACTGATTCTACACATACACATGTATATGCAGCATGTAAAAATCTCTTAACTGTCTTTCATGGTAGTTACTGCTGAAATAATTGACTTTGATTCATTGGAACTAAAGATAAGTTGAGTAGCAACAAAAGAAAGAAATCTGTAGGTTTCAAACTCGTTTCGTGCTTTATATATCAGAATTACATCTGAGGGGAACTGAGTTTTAATTCTCTCTCCACAGTCTATATTCAAGAGCTCACCACTGATGGGCTGCTTTCTCTTTGGCCTGCCACTGGGTGTCATCAGTATCATGTGCTATGGAATCTACACAGCTGATACAGATGGAGGTTATATAGAAGAACGATACGAAGTGTCTAAAAGTGAAAATGAAAACCAAGAACACATAGAAGAGAACAAAGAACAGCAGGAGCCAAGCAGTGGAGGATCTGTAATGCCCGCAGTGCAGGAGCCCAAGGATGTATTAGAAAAGAAGAAAGATTGAGACTTGATTGCTAGAAAATATTTGATAGGACTTCAAATTATTAAAGAGTCTATTTATTGAATTTAGACATTTAACCATGATCTTTACAGAAAAGAACATTTTATTTGTATTTTGCTAATATCAACTGCATGGATTAAAGTAGTCCCTTCGTAGATGGGGAAGTATTTGGAGCAAAGAGATGAACAGTTTGTCTAAAACAAACAGAGCATTCCGTCAAAATTTACCTTACATACATGATTATAACAGATCAGTTCTGTTTGCATGTTTCTCTATCTGAATATTCTGTGACGAAAAGTTAAGATTCTTGGGCAGAGTATTTAAATGGTCAGTCAGGTAGAAGATACATGTATGATGTAGAAAAATAATACCTCCACCTGCTGCCATCCATTTTCCTCATATATTTTGGACAAGATTTCTATGGACAAAATTCAGTCTTTAAAATTTAGGCACTTTAAGGAGAACTAATAACTTTTTCCGTGTATCAAATTAAGATTATGAGGTTAAAAATAATGTGGTTTTATATAGCATAGTGTTTTTATTTTGTTAGTTATTTTTAAAAGGAGAAGAAATGTTACCTTTTAGCTTTATACTCAGTTATATTATCATAAATTTTCATATGGGCATAGATAATGGGGGAAAAAGGTCTTCTGATTGACTTTCACAAAATAAACAGGATTTACTGGGAGTAATGTTTCAGCCCATTCCCTGGAATACCCTTAACAGATATTTTATCAGTTATTGTAGGTTGGGAAGGGTCTCTGTTAATCCACCATGCTTCAGCAGAACAGCCTAGTGTTTTGTTTCATTTCTGTTTTATATATTGAGATTTCTTCTAACATTTCCTTTGATAAAAATCAATCTTCTGCTTTTTGAACAGTAATATGTATCACATTTTTATGTTTATAGTGTATAAACTTTATGGTAACCTACACTCCAGAATATGTATGTTTGTACCCACAGACACATTATTGGCACATCTGTTATATAATGCTGTAGACCTGTCCGTATCTGCTTTGTAATGAGTAATGAGTGACATTGGCATGTCCAGTGACAAGTCACATCCAGTGGAAAAAAAAAAAGCCAGTTACCTTCTCCATTCTCGTTAGTTCTGTCACCCATTTCATCAAGTGATCTCTCAACTTCTATTTATAATAAACTAATACAGGAATTCTATCCAAAGCAATGTCTAAAAAAATGTTTAAAGTAACACTTGGGTATATTTATTGTAGATAAATTATTTTTGAGGCCTTCATTTTAGCTAAGTTTAGAATTTATATTAGGCAACTATGATTTGGGTGGTTACTCATTGAGTAATTATCCACTCTAAAGAATTTTATTCAACATTTATTTAAAAATACATAATTCATGGTCCCAACACTGAAGTTGCTTAGGCCTTTAGTCACTGAGGACAGCTTTCTGATGTTTCTAATGCCATACTAATCAAGACTGTATGGACATTTATATAGTAAGTACTAAGGAATTGCTAGTAATTGTTTCATTTTATTCATGTGCTCTTTTAGTATTTAGTAATTAAATACCTATTCTTAGTGTTTGACACTCCATAATTTTTTTTATAATGAAACAAATATGTAGTCCAAAATTCAGGAACAACTAGAGTGAAATGATATTAAGTGGAAATTGGAGGTAAATGCTGTCAGTTTAACGAGTAGATTCTTCTCCAAAGAATAATGAGGGATTCTTGGGAAGATAAATATTAATGTTCCCAATAGTCAAGCTTGTTTTTCAGTAGTGAAAAGCTTAGATGAGTATGGATGTCTCACTTGAACTCAGCCTAGTAAGGAAGTGAAAACTTAGCAGTCAGCGACATGGGGAAATAGTTATAGAAAATGTCATCAAATTTTTTCATATTTATCGTTAGTCTTCTGCATATTTTTGTCCTGTTGACCATTACCTGTAAATGAAAGACCTTAATAGGAAAAAAAAGAAGAAGAAAAAGAGTAAAGCTCAGTGTGAATCAGCAAACATCCAGTGACCTTCCTTTATATTCTATGATATTCTTTATAAATGAATGCCTTAGTTCTCTGCTACCCTTTCCCAGCTTTGTACTGTTGCCTTATATTCTATTTGTATTTTTAAAGTATGTCTATTGGGAAAACAAAATGTGTAGATGGTTTGTAAGTGAATAATTTTTATTTCTTTTTGTATTAAAATTTTGCTTTTTCTCTACTTTGGGAGATGTTTATTTACATTGTCAGACTACTCAACTCACAAAACAGGCTTTAAAATTTGTTTGCTAGAAAGCTTTTCTTTTATGTGATATCAGAGATTACTATGAATGTTAGTTTCATCCCATGAAAAATTACTTCCATATAAAGACAGATCTCTTAATAACTGAATCTAGTAGAAGAACATAGGTATTCTAATTCTATGATGAATTTTGTCACGATTATATGTGAATAATGAGGTCCTTCAAGAAGTTGGAGCTTTTGCCTTCTCTTTTAATTGCAATGAAGTTCTCTTTATAACTCCTAAAATTCAGAATTCTAGATCCTTGCTTTTTCAGAATTTGGTGCTCAGACAATATTTAAGTATATTGCAGTGAGACAAAGTGCATGTTTTTATCAAGTACCCTATGGACCACATTATATCTGGCAATTCATTTTGTTTCATTATGTGCATCAATATTTTTCTCAGCTACTGTTATCTGAAACTTGTTTAACATATATTAGACCTAGAATTTTGATTTTCTTTCTCACATAGTTGCTTCCTGGTATATGATTTGGAAATAATATTAAGATGCCAAATATCTGGGGGATTGAAGAAGGGTCTATATGAGTAGGTAAATTAGCAGTATTGTTTTTGTTTAGTGGATTTTATTAGTGACTTTGTGTTTTGCTTTGGAGCCTTTTATTTTAGTGTTGCAAAATGTAACAAATATTTTCATCATTGCTTCATATGACATGGAGTTAGGACAGGGAAAAAAATCGTTCAATTCTATGCATTAATTGATCAAATAATCCAGAGTGGGATACTATCAATTGGTGGGATTAGGCTTGCCATTTTATTTTTATAAAGATATATTTTTTTCTGAATGTGTCTGAGTCCAAGAGTGGGCAAAAAATAATTTTCTACTTTGGACTAATCTATAGAGGTTTTTGAAAGTCTGCATTACTAACTTGTTGAATTCATGGTATTCTGCCTATGGCACAAATTGTAAACCTTTGTTTTTCTAAAATAAAGTAATTGAAAACCTGTAATTGTTTGTTATTTTTACTGTGTATCTTGGTTGTTTGCAATATGAATAGTTATCTGTACAGAGACAGCAGCTACGACTGTATCTTTAAGAAAGTGTTTCCTTGCGTTAAAATTACGTTATTCATAATTATAGAAACATAGAATTTTAGACACTTGAGAGAGATCAGATTGCAGTCTCATTGTACTATATTACAAATGAAGAACCTGAGATTTATAGGTTTGATATAGTTTGTATTTGACAAACCTGATAATTTTAAAATACTTTTTCCAAAAGCATATCTTCTAGTTTAACTTGAAAAGAACTGGATTTCAACCCTGAAGTCAACTGCTAAATTGTCTTTGATACCACACAACCACATTTAAAACCTCAAGTTTTTTAAAATTTTGTTTTGTTTTAAATAGCATCAAGTATATTATGAAAAAAAAAAAGCTTTATACAAATGTTAATTTTAAAAATAATTTTTTCATACTATATATATATATATTTTTTTTTTTTCCCCAAGGGCATATCTTTTAATGAGAGTGACTGGCACAGGAATAACAGCCTGAAACATGGACCCATAAACCTGTGAATTTGGCGACTGGCTGGTTAGGACGGGCCTCTTCTGGTAAGAGTGACCAAACACGCTCAGCTGTTGATGAAATTCATGGGAATGTGATGGCGGCTTCTTGTCTCTGTAAGTGGCTGTACTGCACTGTGTGTGTGGAAGCTCCTGTGTCACACTCCTTGGTTCAATTCTTACTGTATCATTTACCTGTGTAAAGTTGAGTGAGCCATTTAACCTTTCTGCTCCTGAGTTGTCTAATTGGAGGATGATGCCACCTGCTTCATTGGATTGTGAAGATAAACGAGTTGCACATGAGGTATATTTAGAACAGTGACTGGCATACAGTAACAGCTCAAATATTAACTATAATGTTTTTTAGATTTAGTTGATTTCTCACTTTATTTAGAATTTATGTCATTATTTACCACAGATAAAAGCCAAGTCATCAGGAATGTGAAATTCTAATATTTTTAAGTTTGCTTAGCTACTTTTTGCATTTAAGTTCTAACATTTTGGATAGAAATGGAAAAAAAATTAACATAAACCTTAATTACAAATATTTAGGTTCAAATGTCTTGGAAAAATCCTTTGGTTTTTGTGCTTCTACTGAAAATGAATAAACATAAGCAGATATAAACTAGCAAGATTATTGGTTGATATATGTGAATAGTCAGATATAAATGTGAGACAGATTTAGAATAATTAATATTGAATACAGATGGAGAAATTACCTGATTTTTTTTTTTTTCCTGCCAGCATACCTCAGTGTAGTCAAGCGCTCAACTTTTCTCCAAGCTCATCTCTGGTAAACTGAAATGATAACCAACTAGTGCCAACTGCCAATTTTTTGTGTGATTTATTCTTTCTGTTTATTTATGTTTAGAAGCAGGGTCTCTGTCACCCAGGCTCAAGTGCAGTGGCTCCATCAGCTCATTGCAGCCTAGAATTCCTGGTCTCAAGTGATCCTCCTGCTTCAGCCTTCCAAGTAGCGAGGACTACAGGCGCATACCACCACATGCAGCTAATTCTAAAATTTGTTTGTGAGAGTGGGTGGGTCTCGAGCTCCTGGCTTTGAGCAATCCTCCTGCTTTGCCCAGATTGATTATTTCAACAAATGTTTAATAAATGTCTTTTATTGTCTGTACAGCAGCAAAAAAAAAAAAAAAAGAAAAAGAAAAAAAAAAGGGATAGCTTCAGTCTTCACAAAGTTTTTAGCTACTGTAATTGTTCGGTTTTTACTTAAAATCCTCAATTGGAAATTTCCTATTTTTCTGTTTTTCTTAGTTTCTATTTTTCTGTTTTTCTTAGTTTCTCTTCTTACACAATCTAATGTTCAACATAAAAACCTTGATACTTGATCTCTAGGACTCAGTGTTAGTGACCGGGACAAAACAGAACTTACCAGCTTGCTTCAAATATCTGAAGGGGTCAGATTTACTCAGCATGTCTGCAGCTGTGGCGGTACTATGTGTGGAGATAACAGGGAAATTGAATTCAGTTCAAGGTAAGGAAGCAACAAAAAGAATATCCAGAGATAAAATGGGCTGTCGGAGGCTCAGAGTTCTCACATTGAAAAATGTTTTCAAGCCAGAAAACTCTTCGGAATTGGTTTCTTTAACACTGAGATTCTGTAGTACATAAATGTAAGGCATAAAGCCACCATCCATGCCCATGTGTGCGATAGTCTCTTCTTTTAATGACAAAAACATTTTTAGCCAACTCTAATATATGAAGTTTTAGCTGGGCGGATGAAAAAGTCCAGTGAAGCTGAATTTATAGTAGAAACGGAGACTAGTTCTCCAGCCATCTAAACTTTTCACATGAATCTTTGCATCATTGTCTTCATTCATAAGTGACCATGGTCATTTACTAATTTATATAAAGTTTTCTTCTAGCAAAGTTGATATGCCAGTTTCTAAATCTGTTTGATGCAACCACTGGAAATTCTATTTCAAATCATAAAAATGCAGTCAAAAACACAGTAAACGTTTAATAGTTAAAATATGAACTGTACACACTGTGTGACTAATAAATTTGTGTTAAATTATTTTATATCTTTTTTTTTAAAACAGTCTCACCCTGTTGCCCAGGCTAGAGTGCAGTGGCACTATCTCAGCTCCCTGCAACTTCCGGCTCCTGGGTTCAGCAATTCTCCTGCCTCAGCCTCCCAAGTAGCTGGGATTACAGGTGTGTGCCACCACTTTTTGTATTTTTATTAGAGACAGGTTTTCACTGTGTTAGCCAGGATAGTCTCCATCTCCAGACCTTGTGATCCGCCTGCCCGACCTCCAAAGTGCTGGGAATCTAGGTGTGAGTCACCACGCCTGGCTTATCTCTATTATTCTTAAACCAATTGTCAGGGGATTTTTTTTTTCCTTGAGACAGTCTCACACTGTTGCCCAGGCTGGAGTATAGTGGTGCAATCTTAGCTCACTGCAGCCTCTGCCTCCCAGGTTCATGTAATTCTCCTGCCTCAGCTTCCCCAGTAGCTGGGATTACAGACACATACCACCACACCTGACTAATTTTTTGTATTTTTAGTAGAGACAGGGTTTCACTATTTTGGCCAGACTGGTCTCAAACTCCTGACCTCGTGATCTGCCCACCTCAGCCTCCCAAAGTGCTGGGATTACAGGCATAAGCCACCACACCTGGCCGATTGTCAGGGGATTTTTAGAAGCATATTTGAATTAGTATTATTGAGGTTTTAAGATTATGTGACTTTTCTGAACAATACATTATTTTTCTAAATGAAATAAGAAAGTAACAAAATCTGAAAGATTCTTGTAAGGACTTTTTACTTAAGTTCTTACAAGATTTTTTTTTCCCCCAAGGGAAAATTTTACAAAGAGTAAATGAATTCACAAAATTCACCTTATATTTGGACATAGGTTAATTCACATTTTTCATTAAAGACTAATTTAGTAGCTTAATTTCCAAGATTACCATATAAACTTCTTTCACCCAGATTATCAATGTCTGATATAATCAAAACTTTGAAAGAATAGAAATACTGTTAGCTTAAATGCCATACCCATTATGTTTAATTTGTGTTAAAGAATAATTAATATCTGTATAGTATTTTGTGCACAGGAATACTTCAGTGCCAATGCTTTGGTGATGTAATAGCAATACAAGTTCACTGATTTTATATGAAAAGCATTATGAATTTCACAGCCTTATTTCTAGATTATAAAATTACGGTGCAATTACATTACTTAAAATCTAACACATAAACCAGTTTCCATGGACTGCTATCAGTTTGTTGAGTATTGGTCCTGTTAAATCTATATAAAATTCATTGTTTTTGACATTGATTAGGAAAGTACAAATAAATAAAACTAACATCTTTGAAAATGTTTTCTATTTTTGTTTCTCATACTTTATTTCTATATTTAGTAAAAATCTGTTCTTTACAGTTGTTAAGATAATCTCAAATTCTAGATGGATGGCCTTCAAAATAATTCGTTTTTCTCTACGGTCCTTAAAATTATGCAAAGAACCATTCAAATATTAGTTTGTGAAGTGTAACAGTAATTTTCACTGTGAACAAACAAGTTGTTGGAGGAATATTGGGAATTTTATTTTTCCCAAAGAGCACTTCTCCACCGTGTGGGAATTCTGCTATATCCGCCTCCCTCTACACTGGGCCTCTATCATCGTAGGAATCCATCCACAGTTATTTATAAAATTATGAGATATTTCTCAGATGCATTATGGAGGAAAAATTTTTGAGACTTGATTTTTAAGATTTATAATAGGAAACCTATTCAAAAGAGCCTTTGGAGATACATCTGATTGAGATCTGACTAGAATTACTCAAGAATTATTTAATTCTGAACAAATCACTTAACCTCTCTTATTCATTATGTTGTTGGCTGTGTCAAAAATGGGATAGGGGCAGTGCCTTATGCCCCATTTTCTTCCCAGCAGCCAGTTGGGAATCTTAAACTGTTAAGCTGTTGATGACATGATCATTTATGTGCATACAAGGGTTGGAAGTTTTATGGGACTTGGTAGAAAAGCTAAGGATAATAGGGTGTTTTGGCCACTTCCTGTGATCTTTAGGAAGGCTCTTACAAAAAAAGGAAGGCACAGGTAAACATGGAGGGGACAGGCACTTTAAGAGAGAAACCTCGGCCTGGAAACAACAGCACAGCCTGACTGAGAGGTAACAGTTTACCATTTTTACTTGCAAACAACAAATTCCCTGTTCCAGTCTTAATTTAATTTAGTTTAAGGAAGCGAGGAGAGGCAAGGACATAAGTTTGGTGCCCCATAGAAGCTGGAAGATTGAAGACAGCCTCATACACACCTCTAATCTCCTTCCCCTGACACCTGCTACACACTGCCTTTCTTACAATCTCCCTGCACCAATATGCAGACTGTGTGGGCAGAGCACAGATTACCTGCCCAATCTTCCTGATCTATTATTTCATTTCATGTGCAAAGGTTAGATTAGAGATAAAGTGATGGGTAAGGTGAGAGCTAAGGGTTGAGAAATATAACCTATTGTAAAGACAGCATACAGATTTAAAAGACAGAACTCCATATCATCCATGGCTTTCATAATTACTCCTTCATCTTATGCCATGATTCTGAGTTTCCTGAGACTTCCCCAGACATGCCTGCTATTCAACCTGTGGAACTGTGAGTCAATTAAACCTTTTCTCTCCACAAATTACCCAGCCTCAGGTAGTTCTTTATAGCAATGTGAGAATGGAATAATACACAAAGTAAGACAAGTTACATCACTTTTCTGCTCAAAACATTCCTATCTTGGTGTAATAGCCATTCCTTACCATAGCCGATGTTACTGGTTTAATTGTATCCCCCAAAAATTCATACACTGAAGTCCTAACCCCAGGTACCTCAGATTGTGACCTTATTTGGAAATAGGGTTGTTGCAGATGTAATTAGTTAAGGTGAGGTTTCACTGGAGTAGGGTGGGCCCTGATATCAGATAGTTGTAGATGTGCAGCATTATTTCTGGGTTCTCCATTCTGTTCCATTGGCCTTTGTGCCTGTTTTTGTACCAGTACCATGCTGTTTTGGTCACTGTAGCCTTGGAGTACAGTTTGAAGTTGGGTCTTGTACTCAGGATGTACCTCCAGCTTTGATCTTTCTGCTTAGAATTGCCTTGGCTAATTCTAAGAGAACATGTGGTATGTGGTTTTCTGTTCCTGTGTTAATTTGCTAAGGATGTTCGCCTCCAGCTCCATCCGTGGTCCTGCAAAAGACATGACATTGTCCTTTTTTTTGGCTGAATAGTATTCCATGATGTATATGTACAACATTTTCTTGATCCAGTCTGTCACTGATGGGCATTTAGGTTGATTCCATGAGTTGGCTCTTGTGAACAGTGCTGCAATGAACATTCACACACATGTGTCTTTGTGGAGAATGCTTTATATTCCGCTGGATATCTATCCAGTAATGGGATTGTTGAGACAAATGGTAGTTCTGCTGTTAGCTCTTTGAGTAATTGCCATACCGTTTTCCACAATGGTTGAACTAATTTACACTCCAATCAACAGCGTATAAGTGTTCCCCTTTCTCTGCAACGTTGCCAGTATCTGAGTGGTTTTTTTTTGTTGTTGTTGTTGTTGTTTTGTGTGTGTGTGTGTGTGACTTTTTAATAACAGCTATTCTGACTGGTGTGAAATGGGATTCATTGTGATTTTGACTTGCATTTCTCTAATGATGAGTAATAATGAGCTTTTTTTCATATGCTTGTTGGCTGCAGGTTTGTCTTCTTTGGCAAAGTGTCTGTTTATGTCTTTGCCCACTTTTTAATGGGATTGCTTTTCTCTTGTAAATTTGTTTAAGTTCCTTATAGATTCTGGTTATTAGGCCTTTGTCGGATGTATAGTTTCTCCCATTCTGTAGGTTGTCTCTTTAATCTGTTGATAGTTTCTTTCACTGTGCACAAGCTGTTAAGTTCAATTAGATCCTATTTGTCTAATTTTTGCTTTTGTTGCAATTTCTTTTGGTGTCTTTGTCCATGAAATATTTGCCCATTCCTAGGTGCAGGATAGTATTGCCTAGGTTGCCTTCCTGGGTTTTTATAGTTTTAGGCTTTACATTTAAGTCTTTAATCCATCATGAGTTGATTTTCATATATGGTATAAGGAAGGTGTCCAGCTTCAATCTTCTGCATGTGGTTAGCTAGTTATTCCAGCACCATTTATTGAATAGGGAGTTATTTCCCCATTGCTTGTTTTTGTCAGTTTTGTCAAAGATCAGATAGTTGTGGATGTGCAGCCTTATTTCTGGGTTCTCTATTCTGTTCCATTGTCTGTGTGCCTGTTATTGTATCAGTACCATGCTGTTTTGGTCACTGTAGCCTTGTAGTGTAGTTTGAAGTTGGGTAACATGATTCCTCCAACTTTGTTCTTTCTGCTTAGGATTGCCTTTGCTATTTTGGTTCTTTTTTCATTCCATGTAAATTTTAAAATACATATTGACTGCTCATTTACCAACTGCTTCTGTCCTAACATGCACTTTAACTGTAAGCTCCAAATAGAGGCTTTAAACATTTTATTTCAAGGCTATAGTCCCAGTTTTAAAATATGCTTGGCACATAGTATGCATTCAATAAATATTTGCAAAATGAATAAATGACAGTTAAATCTGTTGTTTTTACATCATGATGTTTTTATCACCACTAGAGTTGAAGTTTTCTGATTAAAAAAAAAAATCATAACATACATTTCATTTTGATTGAAGATTTTAAATGTTTGGTCCAAAGGCATATAAGTGCTTAACTTACTCCACAGTAAGAAAGAAAAGTAATGAACATAAAAGAGTCATTAGCTTTGAAGATATTTTAAGTTTTAATATGGAAGCCTTCTTACATTAGTTAGCTTGGGATCTAAAATCTTAAAATTTCTGTAGTTATTGAAAATAAGAATAGATTTGATGTCAAGTACTGTACAGACCTTTATGTAACCAAATAATTTCCATCCCTCACTACTATGAAAGAAGAATTAGCTCTTTTGCAAATGCCAGTTTAAAATTGTTAGCCTTTGTGTTGATAATTACTCTATTTTAAATCAGGGATCTTAACCAGTGGCATCTGTCAGAATTACATGAGCATCACCTCAGGTGTGTACAAAAACGTGCATAAACCTTAGCAAATCTGTTTGGTTGGTCTTGGATGAACTCCTGCTTCAAGCCAGAACAGAGAGGGAAAAAGTCTGCAGTGGGTTTTGGTGTGTATTCCAAATTGTGAACTGATGGTTAAAATGCTTATTAGGGGGGTAAAAGCGCCAGTGCCTTTGAAAGAAGTTGGAGTTTTTGAGATTTCCTTCTGAGCATTCAGAGGTCAAATCCAGTCCAAGAGTATGACGAGCTTCACAGCCTCCTCACGACAGGCAGCCTCGGTGGACAGTGAGGAAGCCTGCTAGCACCACAGAGGAAGCTTCAGGAAAGGAATTTTTATTGTAAACAAGAAAGCAGGTTATGTTCAGCTGGGATTCTTGCTCTTTTTTTATTCTACAGTCCTTCCTCTAGAGATGAACAAGGGCTTAAACTGACTTAAATCAACCTTTGCTGCTAGGGATGTCTGGAGTAGAGGGAGCCCTAGGGAGCTGCAATTCGTCAGTTTGTCGCTACATCTTCATAAGTAATTTGTATAGAAAATAAAATGTAAAATACAAAAATATATTCACAGTTTGCTTCTTTCTTCTACCATGTCTAATGTAAAACAAGTTTTTATATGACCAGTAACTGGTCCCAAATATAAAATGTCTACCAAGGCCTCCACTTCGTAATGGAAGGAAAAAAAAAAATTCCACAACCACGTAAGAGAGTGTTTCTACTCAGCTGTCTTTTCATAACCAGGTGCAGTTCATTTCTAGATAATTGGGTGTTTATGATCAAAAGCAGTTTCTTCTCTAGGAAAGTGGATTAGATAACTTCAGATGGAAAAGAAAAATAATGAAACAAGCCAAGAGCTAAAATTCTCAGTCCCTAATGGGGTATGCCTGTTGGAAAGGGAAGAGGAAAAGTATCATAGCTTCAACCCCACTGTTCTGCTTTTGGTCATTGTATATGTTGTAGTTAAAACCATTATAGACACTTCTTATTCCGCATATTTCTAGATACAAATAGACAAAGCAATTTTGCCTATATGTTTATGATACCTATGTACCCTTTACCTAAAATCACCAATTGTAACTTTTATATAGGTTTAAAAAGTTTTAAAATAAATGCTTTCATTTTAAAAAATAAATACAGTAAGCAATATAATTTTTTAATTGAGTAATCTTGAATCTGCACCCAGAGATTTTTAAAAATTATCAAATGTGATAGAAATACACGTTGTGCCTTTGGATGGAATGCACTATGGCAGCATTGTACGTGGGTCTGTAAAAGTACTGTCTCAAATGACTTAGATGCAAAATGCCTTTATGTGAGATGAAAACTTTGATATCAAAGATGAATAAGAAAGATTTGAACAAAATTGGCTAATGGAGACGTAAAAAAATCTTTTGCTAATAATAATAAATGAATGAATTATGTTGAAAATCCATGAGCCTAGACCGAAAGGTGTGTATCCCTTTTATTCAACTTGGAAAATAACAATTATGTAAGTAGACAACTTTTTTCAGGAGAGTATTTATTAATACATAATATCTGACTACTATTGCTTAGAATATATTAGAGTATCACTAATTCTAACAAAATCAATCAAGATCAACAGGTCAATGAACCATACACTGACTTTTCTTGGGATGTTAATTTCATCCTCCATCTTAGCCACAGAAGACATTGGTTAAACTTAGGTTTGATGCTTAATGTACAAAATTGCACTATGAATAAATTAAATCAATTTATTTATCTATCTATTGCAAATCTAATGACATTTTTTCTTTGTAGAGACTGGGTTTTGCTATGTTGCCTAAGCTAGTCACAAACTCTTGGCCTCAAGCAAACCTGACCTTGGCCTCCCAATGTGCTGAGATTATAGGCATAAGCCACCACCCTCAGTCTGATGACATTTTTAAGAGTTTAAATTGTGTTGCCTTGGCTCAATGCTCAATAAGAGTTAGAATGAAAGAATCATTGAATATATCAATGAATGGATAGATAAGATAGAATTTTCAAAAAATGAAAGAATGTTATAAATACTCAGATAACACTGCCCCTAAAATCCATTCAAACAGAGGCTGCTGTATTCATTGGCAGTTGCTTACGAATGATTATACATGGATACAAATTAAAAAATCAAAATTTTTCACATTAATTATGAGAAGGTAAACATTTCCACTGCATGTTTCCATGAAAATTAAAAAAGAAACTAGGAAATTTCATATGTGCAGAGACAGCTAAATTAATAAGTACAATATATCTTTCAAGCAGAAACACTAGGAGATAAGTAAGTACCTGCTCAATCTCTCCCCGGCCCCGGCCCCAACACACATTTACTATGGGACTTTGAATTTACACAGTGGGTGGGAGCAGGTTGAACATCTCTGTAAGGCTACGGTCATTGCATCTGCTGCTTGAGCTTGAAGTCTACAGGCCTGGCTCTCAGAAAGGGAGGATGGATATTGTTCGGTGGCTGAAAGAACAAGAAGTTGGAGCCAAAGCGGGTGGACTGAAACCCATTTTAGTTCTTGCTGCCGCTGAGGGTGGTGCTGTGAGAGCCCTTGCAAAGCCTTCCTGATGGTGCTAGATAACAAACATCTGACGGAGGAGTTGGACAAGCAGCAAGAGGACCTAGACGAAGGTGCAGTATCTTCAGGCCCAGCCACGCCTCCCTCTGAGGAGGTGTCAGAGGTCAGTCGTGTGTGAGCTACAGACGTCTGCATCTTGACTTCTGGCCAGATCCCTCTGTGATTCATCTTCGGAGGAATAATGTAGAACAGGAATTCAGAAGTATTTCCCATCGCCAAGCTGACACATCAGAAAGCCGCAAGAGGCCACCTGCAGTCACCGGCAGTTATGACATGGTGCTATAGTCATGGTCACATGGTGCTATAGTCCTGAACACACTTAATCACCAAATAAAGATGGTATCTAAGACAAACTTCTGTTTAGCATGATACTATGTTAAGTACTACTAACAGCTTATGGTAGATAATAAGGGAATAAAAGAGGTTAAAAAACAAAAATATACTATGTAAACGTGTGTATATGCATATATAATAAATATATATTCATTTCAAAACTAAAGAAGAAATACTCATGACTATTACATTCCTTATTTCTACCACTGCTCATATGATTGTAGCTGTATTTATACCCACCTCCTTTCACTTCCTATCCCGTATTCTTTTTGTCCCTAGCAATTCCCAGCTGATCACTGTTCCTTGCCTAATGAGATGATGCAAATTTTCTTTTCTGAAAGGTTCTGTTTTGAATCAGGTTGTTATAATTTCCCATTGACCTTAATCACAGAAAATCTGAGAGCTAAGAGGCAACTGATAGGACATGCTGCATTCTAGACAACCCCTCATCCTTATTACATAGAAGCCACTTGATTTCTCCTTGGTAATCTGGATAAAATGTCTCAGCCAGTGCAGCAACCCTTTCTTTGCTTGTTGATTTAGTGGCATGAGGAACCCATAGTGGCCAGGTGGTACTTGGTGGAAGGATTTCTCCCTTTAGAGTAAGATGTTTAGACCAGCAGAGCCTAAGGGGGCAGGGACTGGAAGGAAGAATTTTGTTAGTTGATTACTAGGAAAAATAATGAAAGGAGGCTCTCTCATTTCACTCCTTGATTCTCAGACCCATGAAGCCTTACTATGAAAGAAATAGTACTTTATATTAGATCCCAATGGATATTTTATCTGAGCCCGGCAGACAGTTACCATCTGGGTAGATAGGGCCCAGCCTAGGCTGAGACTGTGTTGGAGTCCTCTAATTGATTTAATTCTACTCTTCAATCAAGCTAGCTGCGTCAGGAGGATGGGGAAGACTAATGGTGAGACGAATGAATTGCATATTGTACTTCATTTGAAGTGAAGTGAATTTCATGAGCAGAAGTGACCACATTTTTTCTTCTCACGACAACTCATCATAGAGACCTCTTCATGAGGCCATACTGAGAGGGAGAAGGTAACATATCAGAAGTATAGGTCAGAGGCATCTAGGATACTTTCTCATGCAATTTACCTGTTCCCTGAAGACCTAGTCAAGCCCAATTCCATATATATCACTTCCATTTAACAATGGAGTGCTGCTGTACATGTCCAAATTTATGGCTCATTGGATCAGCCAGCACCTCTTTATGATGGAAAACTCAACTCACATGCAAAGTTGGTGGCCCAAGTTCACGCATTCAGCTGCTGAGGCCAAAAGCTATTTCTCCAAAGGTAAATATATATCTACAGAAGACAATATGGCTTTGCTCCAGAATGCTGAGTGTTTGCGTTATGATTCTCTTATCAACTTGCCCAAAGCATCAAACAGCATCTCAACCTGCCGCCTAGATAAACACATCACATTTGCTGGATCAGATGGTCCATGCAGAGCCTGCACCTACTGTAGAGTCCTCCCTTGCCCGTAGAGCCTTCCCTTGCCCTGGACCCCACTCAAAACTGGCAAATGTTTAGGTCACTTGGTAAATGGGTTGAAGTCATGTGCCCAAATGAGGTTCATGTAGTCTCCAGCATCTGAGGAAATGTATTAGACATTGATACATCTTTCTTAGTGATTGGGAACAGGTTCCACAACTTGACCCTCACCTTAGAAGTAGTATCTTGATATGTCCCAGACCACTGGACCGTTAGTGACTTCACCAAGATCAAAGGCCTCTAAATTTTTGGAAGACTTATCTTCATTTTCCATCCTCTGACATGCAGTGTCTCACCAATGTGTCTAGGGTAGTTGCAACCTCCTGCTCTGTAGGTTTAGTCTGTGTTATGGGCTGAATTCTGGTCCCCTCCCCACCATTAAGTTCGTTCTGTTGGCGTCCTAATTCCCAGTACTTCAGAATGTGACTATATTTGGCACTAGAACCTTAAAAGAGGTAATTAAATTAAAATGAAGTCATCAGGATGAGTCCTAATCCAATGTGACTAGTGTTCTTATGAAAGAAGAAATTTGTTCCAGAGGGAATACCATTTTGAAGACACAGGGAGAAGGTAGTATCTACAAGCCAAGAAGAAGAAACCAACCCTGCCAGCACCTTGATCTTGGACTTCTAAACTCCAGAATTGTGAGAAAATAAAATGTCTGTTGTTTAAGCCACTCTCTGTGATATTCTGATATGGCACCCCTAGAAAACTGATATGATCAGCATAATATTATCAATATAATACACCAGTGTGACACCTAGAGAAGAAAAAAACAAACAAACAAACAAAAAAAAACAGAAAAGTTCCCTTGGGCTAGATTCTGGTATTGGACTGAAGAATTGATAAGTCCCTGAAGGACAATGAAAGACAATATGGAACTGAAGAACTGATAAATCCCTGAAGGACAGTGAAGTTCCCTTGTGATCGATTCTGGTATGGGATTGAAGAATTGATAAATCCCTGAAGGATATATTACTGACTTTTTCAGCTTAAAGCAAATAGTTGTTTATGATCTTTACTAAGAAGCATAAAGCAGAAATCTTAAGTTTTTAATATTGATATTTATTAATTTTGTACTGAATGCATCCATAAGGTCTCTGGAGTAGAGTGAATTAATCTTTATTTACTTTACAGTAAACAATTTAATGGTTGCCCTGTGTGCAAATTCCTATCCCTGGGGCAGTGTGATGGAAGTCTGAGCCATCCTGTGCATAAGGTATTTGTATTTCAGGTGAAACCCCTGCAAAGAGTGCAGGTATTTCTGTGCTTGCC
Source organism: Plecturocebus donacophilus (assembly GCA_004027715.1). Classification (NCBI taxonomy): domain Eukaryota; kingdom Metazoa; phylum Chordata; class Mammalia; order Primates; family Pitheciidae; genus Plecturocebus; species Plecturocebus donacophilus. The sequence goes on along the minus strand of PVKP010001584.1, from coordinate 23,423 downwards.
ATCCAGCTTCCTTCCTCAAAGAAGGGAGAGGACTTTTGCTTCTTCAGGAGGACCTTGAGTTCTATCTCCAACCCTTTAGAATATAAATTCATCTCACCAAGGGAAAGATAACACCACTGTCTCCAGCTCTGCAACTCCATATCTCCCAGCCCAGGTCTTCGCATCGTTCTGAAATGAAGACAGATAACTCCAGGAGGTCAAGTTCTCTGGAGTTTTATCGTAGCAGTCAAAAATTATTTTCTGAGGCTTGCATTTAGTCATGGTCCCGTTTCAGCAACATTTGTTCAGAAAGTTTTCACGGTGCGGAAACAAAAATATTTTCTCTAAAGCACCACAAGGGGTCAGCAAACTTATTTCTATAAAGCAACAATAAATAATTTAGTCTTTGGGCCCCACATATGGATTCTGTTACATAGTCTTTGTTTTTAACTCTTTAAAAATGTAGCTCAAGACCTCTTCAAAAATTGGCTACAGGCTGGATTTGGCTTGCAAGTTTGCCTGGTACAGAGAGAAAAGGTATTCGCCAGGTCCATCATCACATGCCAGAAACAAGGAGATGTGTGAATTTCCTCTAGCAAAGCCACATCTGGAACAACAGCTGCAACTGGAGTCCCCACCTGATTAAATTTTCAATAATCGGCTTTCATTCTCCAATATCCATCTGCTACCTACACAGGCAAAATAAGACGAACAGAACGGAAGCACCACCCCTGCATCTTTGGAGTCCCTGATGGTGGCAACAATCTCTGCACTCCCAAGGAACGTATACTTTGGTTTACTATTGTCAAAGGCAGAGGCCGTTCCAGTGACTTCGATTTTGCTCTCTTTTCACTCCGTGGTCAGGTACGCACGGGAATGCAGATGCTCTATCCATTTTGGTGCTAGGAAGATAATCAGAAGGTGGCCCACTGTGAGGTGGACTCTCGCCAAGACTCCTTCAGTTATCTGACAGCCACAGTTTCCTACTCTGACTGGTGACCACAGGATGTTTAGGACCATGAAATAAATCCTATAATTCCTCGAGACCTGATCATTTTTCCTTACCCAAAGCTGTCATTATGGTAAATAGAGTGGGTCTCTGGGTGAGACCACAAAGAGGATGATTTACAGGTGTAAATTATTTTTGTTTTGCTGTGCAGATGTGTCTTTTTTTCAATGGAATGCTTTGGGCTTTTCTTCAGCCTGCCTCTGAGATAAGAATTTGGGCACAGGGCAGCCATTTCAGGGGTTTTGAGTCTATGAAATGGGAATTGATTGAGGGACATGAGTGTCATTTTGGTTATTCCATTCAGACTTCAATTCAACAGACTACAGCTTGTCCCCTTAATCAGGTCAAGTAAAATGTCACCAGGCTGCCCATTGGTTTCCGTTCTAGTATGACTAGTAGGCATTAAACAACTGGCCTTTCCAGTAACTCACCTCGTCTACAGTGACTGAGTGCCCTGACTTGGCTCTGTTGGAGCTCAGAAAATATTAAGAATACCCTTAAATATGCCACTTTGGACTTCAAAATGAGAGCTCCTGGGAACAGCAAATGCAGAGAAGGGCTTTCTCTGAAGTGTTCTTCTCTACTAAAGACCAGATCCTCCAGAAGATAGTCAATTGTTGTGAATTCCTTCCCCAAGATGTCTTATCAACAGGGAGAGACTGAGGCATATCACAGAAAGAAGACTACAGTTGACACCACACCCAGAGCCCAGATGACTTTGTCCCGATGGTTGTGCATTTTTCAGGCCCATTCTTCTGGTCTAAAAGTTATTTTCTCCCCCTCTAACTTGTCTTCATCCTCAACTCCTTCTCCCTATGAAGAAGGGAAGATAGCCTTCCAAATTCCATTGTGTTACTGAGCCCTCACCTTCCTGTGATGCCTTGTGCACATAAAAATGTGTTTGCCTTTTCTCCTGCCTATTGGTCTATTGAAATAGGCAGGAGAAACATTAAAACTCCAGAGGGGTAAGAAAGGATTCTCTTGCTTCAACAGCTCCCAACAGCTCCCATCATCCTGGAATCCCATTACTTCTATTGGGTAGAGAGCCCACTTCAATGTAGCAGTTTCCTTGTGATTTCTGACTTACAGAGGAGAGAACCCTTCAGAAATTCTGGAGCTTCCCCCTTGAGTTGATTTTTCACAGCTGTGGTGAAAATTATGTCTTCTAGGTCTTTCCAGAGTCAGTCTTACATGATAAATTTTTATTAACATTACAATGTCCCTGGAGCTTTATTTATTAGACAGCTTTATTGAAAGACAGATTTATTCATATACCTTAAAATTTAACTTTTTAAATGGTACATGTTGTTGTTTTATTTATATATATTCACACACTTATGTAACTGGAACCACTACCTAATTTTAGGATATTTTCATCACATCAGTAGGAACCCTGTTCCCATTAGCAGTCACTTGCTATTCTTTATATTCCTCATCCCTCACCAATCAGCCCTGGACAGCCACTAACTTATTCTGTATGAAGGTCCTAATTTATTCAAATCCTTGTCAAGACTTAGTGTTTGTCTCTTTTAATCATCTTAAAGGGTATAACATGCTGTCTGTGGTTTTGATATGCATTTCCTTAGTGACTAATAATTTGAGTATTTTTTTATGTGCCTATTGACCACTTGTATTTTTTTTTTTTTTTGACAGAGTCTCATTCTGTCACCCAGCCTGTAGTGCAGTGGCGCAATCTAGGCTTACTGCAGCCTCCACCTCCTGGGTTGAAGCAATTCTTCTGTCTCAGTCTCCCAAGTAGCAAGGACTACAGGCATGTGCCACCACGCTTGGCTACTTTTTTTGTATTATTAGTAGAGACGGGGTTTCACCATGTTGGCAGGATGGTCTTGATCTCCTGACCTCATGATCCTCCCGCCTCGACCTCCCAAGGTGCTGGGATTACAGGTTTGAGCCACCATGCCTGGCCTTATATGTCTTCTTTAGCTAAGTTTCTATTCAGATCGTTTGCCCATTTAAAAAACTGGATTATCCTTTACTTATTAGGTTTCAAGAGTTACTTATATTCTGATACAAATCTTTGGATTTCAGTCAGTGTGAATGGGCAGAATCACGCCATTCTTTCAGTTGGCCTTACACCTCCACATGGGTCACACACAAATTTTCATAAATTAGGGCTGGGTGGCAATTACCTCCAGGGAGGTCCTAGCAGGTGTTTTTAGCCAAGGAGGACAACCGTCTTTACAGAGTTGAAAAGGATGCTCTACCAACAAAGGAGTCTCAGTGGGATTTGGTGTTTGAGGAGCCCAGTTTAATCAGATTCTGTTCACATGTTCTCATGCAAGTTTTCAGGTTTTCATTCCCTCTCAATCCAGTAACCCATCTTCAATAAAAGAGGATCTCATTTTCTTTTCCCAAGTTCTCCACTTTTAGCAGCAATGAACTCATCTAATTATACTTATTATTTTCACCAAAATACAGTAAGACAGCAAATACCTAGTCACCTGGAGCATTGATTCTTACAGAAGCTGGTGTGATTGTCTAAACGTTTCTGACACTGCATGCATGGGTTACTAATGCCCCGTTGCACTGGAAACCAGATCATTTGTGCCTTTAAATCTAATTAGATCAGAGAACCAATTCCAGAAATCCCAGAACGAAGGCGTAGAATATATCCTTACTATTCTGTTTCTCTGGAACCACTCTCAATAGCAAATTCTGTTTCAGCAGGGTTCAATCAGAGAGGTAAAAACATTAGTTGATATATGTATAATGTGTACATCCAAACACAGGCTAATATTGTTTGGCTCTGTGTCCCCACCTCGAATTGTAATCCCCATATTCCCCACATGTCAAGGGCAGGACCAGGTGGAGGTAATTGAATCACGGGGCCAGTTTTCACTATGCTATTCTGGTGAGAGTCAGTGAGTCTCACAAGATCTGATGGTTTTATAAGCAACTGGTCCTGCTTGCACTCACTCTGTCTTGCTGCCCTGCGAGGAAGGTGCCTGCTTCTCTTTTGCCTTTGTCTTGATTGTAAACTTCCTGAGGCTTCCCCAGCCCTGCAGAACAGTGAGTCAAAACTGTTTCCTTTATAAATTACCCAGTCTTGGATATCTCTTCATAGCACTGTGAGAGCAGACTAATACACGCACACAGGGATTTGTTATAAGGATTTGTTGGAACTGAGTAAGCTAGTTAGGCAGTCCTTATAAGGCTGTTGTCTTCACGTCTGATGCTGGAGCCTGAAGTTCACAGGTTAGGCACTTTGGGAAAAAAAAAATCGTGAATGTAAGGTGGTAGAGACCACAGGCACAGCTGAAGCCCCCAGGAGTGACTTTCACCTGTGTTCGTTCTTCTGGTGCTGACTTTGTGTTACGAGTATCACTTCAGAAGTCAGGACCCTTGAAGATATTGAGAAATAGACCCAGGAAGCACAGAAGCAGACCTCAAGCAGTATACGGGCATGTGTAGGCCCAGATACTGCCGATGAGCTAAGTCAGCTGACCAGTAGCACAGTGTGTGAGCTCCAAATGCTATGGCTTTACTTCTACCCTGCAAATCTCACTCAAAAAAATGTACGTGTGGCCCGTGCTGATAGGAAACATATAAGAAGCAGAATTCTGGGAAATGTTTTTCAGCCTAGCCAAATGTACACAGGACAAGGCTACCACCTGTAATTAAATAGTTAAATCTTTCTTTTAAAAAGTAGCTTTATTGAGGTATAATTGATATACAAAAAAAAGTAGATATTTAATGTATACAATTTAATGAGTTTGGGTATATGGATATACTCATAAATTCTAGCTATAATCAAGGTAACAAACATATCCATCACCTCCAAAAGTATTTTTGTTTTTGTAGTAAGAAAACTTAACATGGGTAAGAATTACAGCTGAGCCAAAGGAGGAAATGTAATGTGATAGCTAGGATGGGATCCTGGCAAGCAAAAGGATGCTACGTAAAAAGGAAGAAACTATACATAAAGTATGAACTTTAGTTAATAATAATATGCCAGTATTAGTCCATTTATTGTAGCCAGTGTAGCCCACTAATGGTAGTACATTAATAATATGGAAAACTGGGTGTGGGGTTCTATGAAAACTTGACTATTTTTATAATTTTTTCTGTACATCGAAAACTGTTCTAAATTAAAATACTTTAGTAAAAGTTACATATGATTGTTCTTCAAATGCACTTATTCTTTTTTTCCATTCGGCTATGTCTTTTCATTGGTTTTCATTCCTTCTTAAATCTCCTTAATTATTATAAACATATCTTTTTGGCTTACTTTGTATTCTCCTATTTTTCTTATTGAATCATCAATTATTTAATGGTTGCTTCCACAGCATTTTTGTCACGGTACTTCATTTTCTTGTGTATCTAACATTTTTCACTGTGACGTTATATTTCATAATTTTTCCTGTATTAAATTTTGCATTCCTAACCAATAGGAGTGTCTACAGGGTAGTTGTCAGATGAGTTCTTATAAGGTTCCAGTAGGTTCATGTGTAGAGAGGTATTTTTAATGAATTTCAAGTCTTATGATTCCTATATTCGGCCAGTAAGTATTCTTAATTGCTAACGACTGAGACCCACTCTGACTAATTTAAACAAAAACCAACTTATAAAGGACATTGGGATAGTCAGAGCAGCCTGAACGGACTGGAGACCAGCCTTGGGTACTGCAGAGCCAGAGCAGTGTTGAAATCATGCTGCACAATTTTTTCCATCCAGATCATAGACGACACTTTAACCACTAATACCACTCCTTCTTGATACTGGGGACACTGCTGGATTTTTAATCACTGTTAGCTATGGAAAGTAGAGTTACATGGCTGCTGCTGCTGCTGCTGCTGCTGCTGCTATAATCCCCACCAGGGGGGATACCACATGGCATTCAATTCTCTGATTCGACTTCTAGTCAAATCTGGCAGCGGTGCATCTGTTTGGAAGGGCCAGATCACATGGACACATGTGTACACAAGCTGCAAAGATGGAATAGCTGGGAAATTGATTGTTATCTTCTTCATGGGACAGGCTCCCTATCTACTACCAGGCTACCACAGCACACGGGTTCCAAAATATGGGATTGGGATTCACATTCTGGGCAACCCAAAAGAATAACACATGTCCCAAACATACACCAAAAGGACAGCATAAATTTGGTCAAGACTTATGATGTAAATTTTGGCTGGAGACTTTTTTTATTTATCCCAGAGTCTGAGAGAGCTATAATATGTAGTTGAGCAAGTCTGTGTTCGTAGTGGGAGGGAAACGAGTCAGCTCAATCTACTGTTTCTGGAAAATGGATACGGGTGATTATACTTATGGCGAGGTGAGGCTGAAGGGATGGGATGCAGTATTCTTGTTCTTTCCATTTGCCAAAGTGAGAAAAAGGAATTTAACCATAGCATGATTGCAGCTTTCAACCATACCCCATTTCTGACCCTTACTAATGAAGTGATAGTTGTGTGGCTTTTGAGGGGAACTCAATATAGTTCTATGTGGTCTCCTTCAGAAAGTTGCACCATTTGGGCTGGTGCTGCTGGCAGAAGTGGCTAGCAGTGTGAACATGGGAGGCCAACCGTCACATTCTGGCTTCACCCCTTACTATCTGTAGGACCCTGGACAAATTCCATAATCTTTCTGTTGGAGTCAATCCTCTTATATGTAAAATGGATGTAATCATATTATCTGTAAAAGAAGGACATTGTAAGAACAAGTGAAACAATGTAGTTATGTATTGTCTACCATGTTTCCTACACTCTCCTGTATTGTCTCCTGGAATTCCAGTACCTCTTCTGTCGACAAGAGTATGTTCCTGACAAACCAAGGCTGGGCCACAGATGAAAACAGTTTCATTTATATGTTCAAGAATGAAGCTTACATGGCTAGGAAATTTTAACTTTAAACACCACTTTTGTGTTTGCAATTAAAGTACAATGTAGGAAAGGAGAGAGATTTGGAAAAATCAAAACAAAATAGACAGGGTCTCTGTGGTGGAGAAGCTACCCTCTGAGTTGTCATGACCCCAGAAATAAACTATCGTTCTCTTTACTCACCCACATACACTATTGTTTTATATTTTTGTTTTAAATATGAATATATGTTTTAAAATACAAAGCTTCATATTTTTGAAGCTAAATATATAATTCTTAATGATAAATTCCTGATGGTGATCATCGTTTTTAAACTTTTATAATGTAGGTACAACTTCAGTCCTCTGGGTGCTGTGTTTGAAATTAGACCCTCGATCTTTCTGTGTTATAAGTTTTTCATGATATCTCTATGTAATTAATACCTTCTTTGTGGATTTAGGATCATAATAGCCTGATTTGGCATAAAAATTCAATTCTGGTATGTGTTACATATCTACAAAGTGAAGGAAGTCTATATTTTTCTAGCATAACTATTAATTTGCTTTTTTGTTAAAATTTGGAAAAGATGTGGTTATTAAAGGAATTTAAATCATTTTGGAAAGCTTCTATCAGTTAAAGCACCAACAAAAAAAAATGTATTTATGAGATCCTACCAGATAAAGTCAGTTTCATGAGATGGAATCCTTGTTCAATTATTTCCTAGTTTTGTGACCTTGGGAATGGCTTAACCTCTCTAGAATGAACCTCTCTAGTTGTCTATTTTCTTATTTGTAAAATGGAAGCAATTCATATTATCAATTTGAGAATTAACATATATATTATTTAGCATTTTGTTGGTAACATTAAAACACTTAAAACATACTAGGTATTAGTATCCACATCATTATCATCAAATTATCTACAACTAACATCTCCTTGACATAATCAGTTTTAACTTAAACAAAATAATACATTTTTTTCTATTTTCCTAGAGAATTTAAAGGAATATATGGAAATGGTAATTTAACATGCTGTATTGTTGCATTGCTTGTCTTTGATATTTAATACAAAAATTTAATATATTTAAGAGGTTTAAGCAATAATTCACTTTTTAAAAAAATCTTAGCTTTCTTTTAACTAGTTCATATCATTGACTTGACTTGTTTTATAATTAAGTTACACCTGCAAATAGAATCAACACACTGGAAATAAAGCTATTTTTGTGTGTGTTGAATTTTAATATTTGCTTTCATTATACCTTGTCAAGAAGGGGCTAGTGACTAAAAAGTTAACACTCTACTTTTCCTAAATGATGTAAAATTGCAGGGTGGTAAGTGATATTGTATATGCTTTTTAGGTTGATGAATTTTACTCTTAAAGCTAGCATTTTGATAATTTCTTCATCTTTGAGAAATTTCTGTTACTCAAATTTTCTATATCCCTAGGAGGTAGATGACAGCTACTATGCACTTCTTTGTGTAAAAAAAAATGAATTTAATCAATACTCATTTCTTTTCTGCTCAATAGTTTTAGATTTGCAGAGATTAAAAAAACACAAAAATGCTTTGTAAAGTGAAACACACACAAAGCTAAAGTAAAACCAAAGTAACAAGTTACTATTTTATTCAATTCATACATGTGTCTTAATTGACTCTCACTTGTTCAAACACGGGCAACATGAACAGAAGTAAATCTCAGTGATTTTGCACTTGTGACAGGTGTGTTTGAATCAGAGGAATGTTAGTGTTTCAGGCACGTGGAAAAGATTGCTAGCTTCAAGGAAAATGAAACAGAGGACCCAGATACATTTGAATTTCAGGCCATTAACAGATAATATTTTAGCATGTATAACATAATATTTGAATATTTTAAGAACATACATACATATATATGTGTATATAGATACATATATATTAATTTATTTTATATTATATTTATATGTTTATTTTAGTGAAGTGGGACATACATATACACACATACACACATGTATATACACATACATATACACATATACATACATGTACACATACATATATGTATATACATGCATGTATATATGTATGTACATATACATGTGTACATATATGTATATGTGTGTATGCGTGTGTATATGCATATGTGTATATGTGGCATATACACACATATACACATATATATGCATATGCACATATTTGCATATAGACATATGCATATGTGTGTATATATCCATACACATATATATACACATATACATATATATACACATATACACATATATATACACACATATACAAATATATACACACATATACAAATATATATACACATACATACATACACATATACATACACATATACGCATATACACATATGTATGTATATATATATATCCCACTTCATTAAAGTAATTAAATAAAATGGACATCACCAGAGTAAAGTGAGAGGGACATACTAGGGGCCTAATTATACAAAAATACTCATTATTTACCTGACATTAAAATACAATAGGGCATCTGCACTTTTTCTGGCAGCCTTAGTCAAGCAGGCAGGTCTGGGTGCTCCTGATGCCATCCTTTGACACATCCATGTTAAGTTAGAGAGGCAGCCAGAAGTCACCATACACCCTCCTAGAATTCAGGGATTTTAAACTACTCCCTATTTTATTCGTTTCCTTTAGCCCATTGGGGTTTTTTAATGTCCTTTACTAAATGTATTCATTTAAAATATTTTTATTCCCTCTATATGAATGAATATGTGCTACTCCACTTGTAAATTAATCCACAATGATAAACTCAATTCACTTTCTACCTGCAAAGGAGCTAGAACACTCCCAATACCACTGAAGCCCTGTGTCCTCTGAAGCAGATAGTTTCACCTGCCCTTCCCACAGGTCACTACTGTCCTGAATTGTGGGTATATTATTCATTCATTCTTTTTTTAAAAATAATTTATCCCATATGTATATATCCCTACAAAATATTTTATTTGGTTCTGCATGCCTCATTCCTTTTCTAATGGTAGGATATTCTATGCATTTTTCTGCAACTTGCTTTTTTTCATTCAATATTCTGTTTATGAGGTTTACAGTCTTAGCTTTCGTTCTTCTAGGAAGCTGTGTATAGAAAGTTCTGAGAATGCCAGTAGGTAAATGTGGGAGTGCCACAGGAAGGGGAGACAGCCAAGAAAGAGTGCACATGGAGGCTTTGATCACAGTGAGTGATGGAGGCTTAATTCTGCTGGGTAATTCTGGGAAATGATGCAAAACAGGAGCCTTGGAAGCATCCTGCTGAGGAGGAAAGGAGTCGGGATAGCTGGCTTCCCACTGTAGCTTGTGAGGAGGAGCCATGTGGGGGTTCTGATTTCTTGGCACCCCCTGGTGTGGCTTCTTGCTGCAGTTCTAAGGTTGGGGGACGAACCCTCCTGCACAGAGGGGAAGACACTGGCAGCTAAAAAACTTGGCTGAAGCAAAACCCGCTGAAAGATTGAGAGAACTTCTTGCAAAGGATCTCGAGGTACAAATGATGAAGGTTTATTTCTCCTCAAAGAACCAAATGATGTAACATAAAAAGGATGCAATTTGGAAATTTTGATCCAGGCTGAACTACTTACTTCAAAAATTTTGACTAATATCTGAGTGTGTTCTTTTTCTCACATGCAATATGTGGGTATTAATTGTATTTACTCTTTGTGGTTATTATGAGAGTTAAATATGGTCACCTATGTATGACGTGATGCATTTGAGTCAAAGAGCCCATAATATCAGTGTTCTTCTCTCACTGTTACAAAACCAGGTTTTCTCCTTAACCACTTCCCTATGGTTAATGGTGACCCTATCACTGAGTCCTAGCCAGTGTGGTGTAAGGGAAAACGTGCTATTTCCAAGCCTTGTCCGTGAGTTCCCATTGTGTTACATTCCTATTCAACTGGCTGGAAGAGAGAGAGTCTCCACAGAGAACTTGGAAGTTGAGGATGGCACGGGAGTACTGTTTGCTGAGCAAGAAACAAGCTGCTATTTGTTTCTATAACATTAGACACTTAAGAACTAATTGTTACAGTAGCTTGCACTAACCTAAATAAAACAATATTTGTTATTTTGAAGCTCATAACTGGAGGCAGGATTCTTATACCAAACTCTAGATATAGTATTTTATTTATGAGTTATTGAATTACAATGTAATGAATTATAAAATGAGTTTGCTGCATATCTGTTTTGTGCATACTTAAACAAAACTATTATCTTCAGAATAAAGAATTTCAGCATTTAATATGTGAAACCAAACATAAAAAGAATACATAAATGGAATGTGGTAAAGAACAATTAAGTGACATAGCTCAATTGTTCATTATAATTTGATTCTTAGTTCCAACTGCAGAATATATTTCTAGGAAAAGACATTGATTTATTCTGAAACCCATCTTCTTCACATGCATTCCTGTGTTAGTCATGGCAATCTCATTTCCTTTGACAGTGGATGATTTAGAGATGGTCAAAGAACATAATTTCTGTCAACTGTCCCCTCAAAACATTTCCCTGAGAACAAAAGACACACAGGAAGATACCCTGCCTCTGGTAACTGTTGTGATGTAGGCCGGTGACAAATGGAACTCTGTGGCATCCCAGTCATGACCATGAAAAACTGAGCTGAGGTCCAGGCAGATGTGTATAAGGATGAAGAGAAATCAGGGTCTTAATGATGAGTTTAAGCTAAGCACTTGCTCCCTCAAGCCTGAAACTTCTTTTCAGGACTTCTTGTTGTATGAGATAACACAATTTTCTCATTGTTTACACTGGCTTGGGCTGTGTGGTTTTCTGTTGCTAGCAGCAGAATGCAGCTTAAGTTTTCCATCATTTCCGCTAGGTTTATGAAGAACATTCAGGAGTGTGATGGTTCATACTGAGTGTCAATTTGACTGGATCGAAGGATACAAAGTATTGCTCCTGGGTGTTTCTGTCAGGGTGTTGCCAAAGGAGATTAACATTTGAGTCCGGGGGCTGGGTAAGGCAGACCCACCCTTCATCTGGTGGGCACAATCTAATCAGCTGCCAGTGTGTCTAGAATATAAAGCAGACAGAAAAATGTGAAAAGAGAGACCGGCCTAGGTTCCTAGTCCCCATCTTTCTCCTGTAGTGGATGCTTCTTCAGTTTTGGAACTCAGACTGGCTTTCCTTGCTCCTCAGCCTGCAGATGGCTTAGTGTGGGACGTTGTGATTGAATGAGTTAATACTTAATAAACTCCCCTACTATTTATCTATTCCATTAGTTCTGTCCCTCTAGAGAACCCTGACTAATACAAGGAGGAAAAAAAAAAACATAATTTTTCTGGAAAAATTTCCAACTGTTTCTCACTTATTCTCTATTTGCTAATGGTTATATTTAAATAGCAAGGGGGCACATTCTTGAAGCATGGCATGTTTTAGAAAATAAAACCCTTTATGCTCTTATTTCTAATTTACTGTGATAAGGATGGGCAGTAAAGAAACTGCTTCACAGGATGAAAGTATAAGCAGTCACTATCACAGTCATCAAATGAGACACTGAGCTATGTGTTCACGGATAGGTTTCTGCTTTATGATTTTTCTAAGATGAACTGACAAGCTTAGATTTCTTACAATTGAGTCAAAGCAGGGTAATCTTCTCAATATGCATATGAATACTGCCAGTCACTTTTCAGGGAAAACCTAATACCTGCCACACTTACTAAATGTCTAACATTATTTTTTCTAACAGGTCTTTCCAAAGTTAGGTATTAAATAAATCAGCTCTTGCCCAGATCTCAGTGGAAGGAAGAAAGAATAACCATAAAGCATGTGTGTGTATGAGTGTATGCATTTCTCATTGAGGCTATTGTTATTTCTATTAATTGATTATAATTTTAGACACATATAGATAGATAATATCAACAGTACAATATATAACTTCCCAACAGTTCTGCAGTGTATCTTAAGAGATTATAAAGCACCATTTTACATTATAGTGTACTATAAACAGTTCCTTTTGGAAATAAAACTTAAACCCACAATTACCTAGAAGTATTGTAAATTTAATCCTTTTGAGAAAAGAGGCCAGCACCAGCTGAGTACACAGTTGCAGGGTTTGTTTTTTGCCGCAGGAGTGGGTAGGATTTGTATCAGGTATTCTCTGGGTTAAATGGAGACAACATATTGTCAGGAAGCAGAACCACAGTAGAAAGGAAAGGACATATCATGAATTGGAATCAGGTTAGGATGGGTACGGAAATAAGGAATCTGAAAACTGATTTCAAATGCCTGCCAAGAGGTACAAGGTGAAGTACAAAGAAGGTTGGACACGGGAAGGTTAAGGAAATAAAAGTTTCATGTTTACAGATTGAAACTGGAAGAGCCTCATAGAACCTTAAGAATCTGCTTGCATCTGGTCTTGTCTCCTTCATCAGACTCAAGCTCAAATGTTAACTTTTAGAATTACTAGTTTAACAATTGTCTTAAACATCACTAACAATGTATATTTCTTTGTGCCTCTGTGGATATCCTACAGAGTTTGTTTGTTTTAAAATAAACTTTATGTTTTAGAACAGTTTTAGGTTTGTAGCAAAATGAAGCAGTTAAGTGCAGAGTTCCCATATATCCCCTGCCTTCAGCCTCCCTGCCGACATCCCCCACAGGAAAGGTGCAATCGTTCTACTCGGTAAACCTACAATGACACATCTTTACAACCCAAAGTCCATACCGTATGTTAGGGTTCACTCTTTGTGTTGTACATTTTTCTGAGTTTGGACAAATGTATAATGTTTTGCACCCATCATTGTAGGATCATGTAGAATATTCTCTCTGTCCTAAAAATCTTCTGTGCCTCATCTAACCTTTCTCTTCCACCCATCCCATAGTAACCACTATCTTTTTACTGTCTTCATGGTTTTGTTCTTTCCATAATGTTATATAGATGAAATCACACAGTATGTATCCTTTTCTGATTGGCTTGTTTTACTTATTAACCTGTATTTAAGTTTCCTTCACACCTTTTTAGGGCATTGAGAGCTCTTTTCTTTTTAGTTCTGAATAATATTTTAAATGTACTGCCATTTATTTATCCATGCCCTTCTTGAAGGACATCTTGGTTGCTTCCAAATTTTGGAAATTATGAATAAAGCTGCTGTGTACCTTAATGAGCAGGTGCATGTACGTTTTCAACTCATGGGTGTAAATATCAAAGAATATGCTGTGTCAGATGATGAGAACATGTTACCTTTTGAAAGAAGCTGCCAAACTGTCTTCTAAATTTTCTGTATCATTTTGCATTACCACCAGCAATGAAAGAGAGTTCCCTGTTTTTCCACATCCTCTCCAGTATTGGAGAGGTGTCAGTTTTCTGGATTCTGTATTCTAACAGGTCAGTGGCAATATCTCATTGTTATAATTAGCAGTTCCCTGATTAAATAGGATGGGGAGCATGCTGTCATATGCTTATTTGCATTCTGAATGTTTTCTTTGATGAGTGTCTGTTCAGATCTTTTGTCCATTTTTAAATCAGGGTTTTTGTTTTCTTATTATTGAGATTTTCAAGAGTTCTTTGTATATTTTGGATACCAGTTCTTTACCATGTATGTGTTTTGCAAATATTTTCTCCCAGTCTATAGCTTGTTTTGCCAGTCTCTTGACAGAGCATTTGGAAGAACAGAAGTTTTAAAATTTAATAAAGTCCAATTTATCAATTCTTTCTTTCATAGATTGTGCCTGTCTTTGGTGTCGTATTCTAAAAAGCCATGGCGAAGTCCGAAGTCATCTAGAGTTTCTCCTGTGTTATCTTTTAGGAGTTTTATAGCTTTGCATTTTACATTTAGGTCTATGGCCTATTTTGAGTTAATTTTTATAAAGGATCTAACCTAATAGCTTCATAGAAATTTTCACAGATGGCTGCATGGTTTATGCATGGTTTATTTAGTATTAGGAAACTGTTTTTTGTTTTTGGTTTTTTAGACGTGCCACACAAGTAGGAGATAAAGATTTGGATTTCAGTTAATCATGAAGGAAAAGCCAAAACCCTGGATATCTGCTTAATTATGTCAGTTAATTGCCTACTCCAAAATGATCATTCTAGTTCACACTTCAGAGGGGATTTACCAAAGTTAGAGGATCAGAGAGCTTACTGTTTAATAAAATTAACAGCTAAAATTATTCTTTACTCTTAAGCTTGTTGAAGTTATTATGCCCTATTTTATAGATGAGAAAACCTGTAATCAAAGAGTTGATGCCAAGGTCTCAAAGCAAGAATGTGGTGTGATGGTCACCAAAGCCCATAGTTTTTCTACAGCTTCCCAATCCATCTCAGTATAGCAGGAACTTGAAATTCTCTTGGACAGAACATTTACAAATTTTTCTATTTCCATTCTTAGCTAAACTCCTACCCAGCTTCAGTTTTTCTCATTCATTTTCAATCATTTTTATTCTAAAGCACTACTTAATTTCCATCATAAAAAGTATAGTCTTTTTGTTCGTTTACCTCCTCCAGTGTTTTGTTCCAACAAAAACTCTCTTCAACAAAACACAAATGTCTTGATCATTTTTGAAGAAAAGAGACAGTGAAATGACAAATGAAATTCCTCAAGTTCAATTCATTTGTTAATGTAACTGAGTGAACAAGTCTATCTATAATTAAATGTTATTTTCTCAGGCATATGACCAGCACAGTACTACATCACACAGAACATAATAAAATCACTGTACATGTGTTTCAGCTTCACCAAGACTGTAGTCTATTCCAGGAATTAAGACAAACAGCATACAACATGTTATTTAACTGCTGGGTGATATGCATAGACTCCAAGTGCAGAAGTAGCATGTGAAAATTTAAAAACAATTTACATGTTATAACTTTTGATGTTACTTTTTCTTGAATTATTTTGTATTAGGATAATTGTAAACTTGAGAAATAGGTACCATTTTATGTACTTTTACAAATGCTGAAACTCAAGTTAAGTGAAATAAATGGTGTGCCTACTCCAACTACAGGAGTAGAAAATAGTTAAGCCAGGACTCAAACCCAAATCTTCTGGTAGTTTTTTTTTTCTTCCACACTCCTGAAAACATCTGTGGGATTACAATCCTTGAGGTAGGTTCTTGAGGTGCATAATTCTTGAACTGATTATTAAATGATTTTAGGGATTTAAGTGAGCATCGGCAAATGGGGGAAAAAAAGACAAGTGAATAGAATTAGGGCAGGTTATGAATCAATGTGTTGCTTCTAATACATAAAATACTCTGCACAGTCTGAGAGATTTATGATTGCGAATAACGGTGAATAATGTTGTATTGTACAAACAGCAATTTATACTGGTTGTTGGTTTGCATTTTCAGTTTGTGATATTGTGTCATTTACTGCTTCTGAATTCTTGAGATGTATTAGTATGTATCTGAGTATATATAAGCAAATGACACTGAAAAAATGCTAAAGGCAATGTGATTCATAGCTGCTATATTTCTGAAACGTGTGTACTTATAGAGAACCCAACAAAATCCAAATCTAGACTTTGTACACCTAGGCTTTTATTCTTTTTTTTTAGTTAAAGATGAAATATGGTTATCTTAAGAGACCCAGAGTCCATACTGTTAAATAAAAGAAGAAAAAAAATGGCATGGAACCTAAAAAAATATCCACAGATCAGTAATTTACTTAACATATCAGATTCAGCAAAAAGTTAGATTTAGAAAGTTGAGTACCCTGGAGAAGACTCACTAGTTTTTTATCACAAGACTAGTTATTTTTTTTTATTTATTATCACAAGAGTAATAATAAATCTAAATTTTTGAAAAGTAATGGTGGTTTAATTCACAGGATACTATTTATTCCAAAGTTTTCCACTTGGTTGAGATATTAAAGCTCTGAATAAAACTCTCAAACTAATTCTGTGCAAGGATATCCCACTAGATTCTTATTTCTCCTCCTTGGTGGTGTAAACTGGCAATTAGAAGGCAATAAACTACATTAGAAATATGGTTACTCATCAAAAAGTATGATAGCTAGGAGAATAAAAATTATTTTGAAGCACTTAGCAAATCCAAATTGCCATACAAATGCTAAGCAATGGGGCAAAGTTTGCCAGATGGGCAACATATAATTTGTTAAGTAATTCAGAATGCATTTTGTTCTCTAAGGGAAAACCAACTGGGTTTCAGTAGCAGAATTCAAAAGGAACCAGTGTAATATGAAGAGCCAGTGCACAGTGTGCGTTTTTGGCTATGCCTACGATAATGCACAGAAAGGTAACAGATAAACCATTTCAGTTATTTTATTTAAAAAGTCTATATCCTACAAGGTGGGTAGTTTTAATTGAGTTGAATTTAATTAGGGTTTATTCATTGTCTACTGTGTTAGTCTATTCTCACATTGCTATAAGGAAATACTTGAGACTGAGTAATTTATAAAGGAAAGAGGTTTAATTGACTCACAATTCCACACAGCTAGGGAGGCCTCAGGAAACTTATAGTCATGGTGGAAGGCAAAAGGGAAGAAAGGCACCTTCACAGGGTGGCAGGAATGAGAAGTGTAGAGTGAAGTGAGGGAAAGTCACCTTATAAGACCATCAGATCCTGTGAGAACTCACTCACTATCATGAGAACAGCATGAAGAAAACCGCCCCCAAGATTCAATTACCTCCCGCCAGATCTCTCCCACGACACATGCTAATTATGGGAACAAAAATTCAGGATGAGATTTGGGTGAGGACACAGCCAAATCATGTCTTCCATTATACATTAAATACTTTGCTTGGTAACAACAACAGAAAATTAGACATCATAGGCCCCTCTCAGTCTTGAGGGGGATGACAAATATATAAATGGAAAATTATTATGAAATGTGTTAAGACTGCAACTTAGTTTCTTTTGTAATTCTTATTAAAAAAATATCTGGGATTGTGTACTTTATCATGAACAGAAATTTATTTCTTATAGTTCTGGAGGCTGAGAAGTCCAAAATTGAGGGTCTGGCATTTGATAAGGGTCTGCTTGCAGCATCATCCCATGGCAGAAAGGCAAAGACAGGGCAAGAGATACAAGGGGGCCAAACTCATCTATTCATTACTAACTCCTGAAATCAACCAACTCCCAAGGTAATGGCATTAATCCACTGGTAAGCCTGGAGCTTCCATGGCCAAATCACTTATCATTAGTTTCTACCTCCCAACACTGTTGCAGTAAGAATTAAGTTTCTAACACATGCTTTATGGCAAACACATTTAAACCATAAAGGACTAGAAGACAATTCTTCAGCCACGTTGGCACAGAAACCAGTACAACTGCCCTAACCTGACCACCCTCAGGGCAAGAGCTGAGAATGAATAACACCTTTGGGTTTGTTGTTCTTGTTGAGGTGATGATTTGGTGATCTTTTTAAATTCTTAAATCATCTTCAGTTGCGATTGATGAAATTGTACCTTAGTGGTAACTTTGTGGGTAAGAAAATAACTTATCACAAATATTAGAAAACATTGTGAGAAGCTTACATTTATAAACCATGTACTCAGCTCCAAGAAAATCAGGAAATATAAATTATGAATATTCTGATTATTTCTGTAACTTAGAGTAGATGGCATATTTTAAAAAAGCGTTTTTTAAAGTAGGAAGGACCCACTGGTATTCCTTTTGTTTGTATTTTAGAGAATTTTTTGCTATATTATATAACAGCATATTTTTCTAGTTATACTTTCTGCAGATTGGCACACTGTCACATTGCATAGCTTTTTTATTATACTAGCTATTTAAATTGCATAGATAACATTACCTCAGGCTTCTAAAGAGGAAAAGAAAACTCTTCAACATAATTTCTTAATATTGAAAGATTTCTAATTGCTAATAAATAAGTAATTTTTAGAGTTTACCTTTTATTTTCTACATCTAGAAGCCTGGCCTTATAATAAAACAGATTGTTGTTATCTTATAATAAATATATAATTTAATTTATATTTTTTCCAATAAAAATGATCAAATTTTATTCCTCTGGCATTGGTCTTATAAAGAAATTCATTCTGGCTGGGTGCAGTGGCTCACAGCTATAATCCCAACACACTGGGAGGCCACGTTGGGAGGAGAGCTTGAGCCCAGGAGTGTGACGCCAGCCTGGGCAACATAAGAATATCTTGTCTTTACAAAAAAAAAATAAAATAAAATGTGAGCCAGGCAGAGTGGTGTGTCCCTGTGGTTCCAGCTGCTCAGGAAGATCACTTTATCCTGGGAAGTCAAAGCTGAAGTGAGCTGTGATCATACCACTGCCCTCCAGCCTGGGTGACAAAGTGAGACCCTGTCTCAAAAAAAAAAAAAAAGAAGAAGAAGAAAAAGAAGTTCAGTCTGATAACTTTCTTCTCTTCCTCTGTGTAATTACTTTAATCTTATTTATCACTCATTTTGATCCTGTTTGAAATTTTAGAATCAACTTTTGGTATCTGAGTAATTAAAAACCAGAGATGCAGCTTATGTGATTTTCAAGAGGAAAGTGACTCTCTGATGTGCTAACATTTTTCTTGTGTTGTTTATACTTATTTTAAGAAATGGAATCCTGGCAGCAAATAATACCACAATCTGTAAGTAATACCTGTCGGATGGCTGGTGGGACAGCAAATTGATGACAACGACTATAATCAATAGTGTGGGAGTCAGTCATGTTACCTGAATTATTTAGCTTTATATTTCTTCCTTAGGATAAAAAATCCAGTGGTTGAGCAAACAAATGTTCTCATTACATGCTGTCACTCATCTCTAACCACACATTACTGGGTGGTTATTTAGAGAAAGATTATATCTGGAGGAACAAGTATGAACTCTGTACCTCTTCAATATAACACTGCAGAACTTTTAAAGAGCAGGTTTCCAGGGAAAGATCAACCCCCTGGTTTCCCCAGTAAAGTTTATTATCTGTAAACCATGCTGAGCAGTATTTCTTAAATAAATGGTAGCTTTGCACAGATCCTTTTAAAAGGGTAGACAGAGTCAGAGGAAAAATATGAAGCCAAAGCATGCTGACCAAAGGGCAAGAAGCTTCATTTGAGACGGGAAATTCATTATGAGTAATAAACCCAGGATGGCCCCTGTTCATCCACTTATCCTGGGCTCTTCAGCCAGAATAGAGCATAGTATTGAAAACTAAAAGGAAATATGAAAAAGGAAATGAGAAAGACAACTCCTTTCCTCTTCTTTCTCTTGATAAGACTCTGCTCGCATCTGCTCTGTTCAAGATTAAAACACAAGACAAACAAACCAACATCAATCAGGTCAAAAAAGAGGAGAGGATCATGAAGAAGAAAGAATGATGAAAAAGGAAGGATGATAGTATTTTCAGGGGTTGAAAAATATAAGAGTTTTTATATTATTCTGTGGATCTTTATGAAATAACCAAAAGACAATACAGTGGAAGAGGGTCTTGGGAACTCAAGAAGCCAACAGAATTAGTGGGTCCAGCTTTCAATTCTGTGTAAGGAACTATAGGATGACCACATCCTAAGACAGAAATATGAGTGCCTAACAACTGCCAACAGAACCTCAAGTCAGAAAACTAAAAAACGCAAAGTGCACGATGAGTTGCAGAAGTAAGAAGGTTTCATTTTAACCTTCTTGGTGCCCAGAAAAGGCTGAATGTGTCTTCACTCCACCCCAGTTTCCATCCCCACTCTTAAATGAGTATGTTATTGTGAAAATAAAAAGTCTGGCTAAATTCTACATTTGTTTTATTTGTCTAACCTGTTCCTCCTAACCAGATAATGTCCCCTAGTGCTCTTTATAATATAAATGCTGGAATCTTATTGCTCCAAATTGGACACAATACTTAAAATAGAAAGGATTATATATAGTTCTGTGGGCAGAGAATAATGAGTCAAATATTTTAGAATTATGGAACCGAGCATCCACTGAGCTGATTAAATTCAAGAATACAGGGTAAATGAAGCAATTTCTACAGTAGATTCTGGTACAAACTCCACTGTGTGCTGCTTTCTCATTACCCCGTATGTTAGCTAAGTGAAAACTGGCAAAATGAAAACCAAGGGGCAAGTGTTAAAAAAAAATCACCGAAAAGCACCCTGGAGACTGTCCATAAAAAGTCGAGAAGCCTATTTTGTGTTGGGGATTGTTGGTGAAACAGTATTGTATGTATAGGAGTAGGGTGTCTGTATTTGGAGGTAGGGAGAAATTGTTGATAAATTGCCTGGATTTTAGTCATGGTATAAGAGTGCAGATTCTCCCCAGCCCCTTCATTGAATTGACACCCAAGCATCCCAAGTAGAGGTAAAGATACAAACCAGGTTCACTGAATCGGTCAGCTCTGTCTGAAGAATTGAAACACATTGATTAAAGATTAGAAAAAGAGACAAGTTATATGACTAGGGTTTTCAGCATTTAGATGAGTTCAGCTGTCTGAAACAATAAATTTACATATTACCTTATTTCTGCATGAGCTCAAAATGGCATTGTTATTAGGCATGAAATGGCCATTGCCAATTCACCTCCTGCTGACATATCTTGTAACAGCATATTTTTCTGTGATCAAAATAACTCCAAAATTACTTCATCTAAAAGTCAGTTTCTACTATTATTCACAAATTCTTAGAAGTCAGGATTTTTTTAATATTCCAATGTAATATGGTTAATAACACACAGAAGCTAATTTTTCATGAGAATTGGCAACTAAAATGCTGAGATAAATATTCCCACTAATTTCCTGTAAAAATAGCAAATATCAGGGCATATTCTAAAGAGCAACTGGGCACATAATTTTCATATTTGGAAACCCAATGACAATGGTTTTAAGAGAAACTGGGAACTTTGTATGAATTAATTCTATTCTATTACCTTATGTCATCTCATAGCATCTTAATTTCCATATTGTTGAAAATGATAAGGGCTGAATTTTGATATGAAGGAAACACTGAAAGACAAGCTAAGTATGCTTCAGGAGCTATGAACCTTTATATAAAAAGCATTTTCCCTTTTTCAAATGACTTGTTTTTATTATTCCTTCTTAGTAGGCACTTGTTCTGGTATAGGCAGACCCATGGAGCCACATTTCTTAATCAATTCATTGATTAAAGCAGCATGTATATAATTGCTTTATAGAATATTAACATATCTTACTTAACAAAAGATCCTGTGGTCAAACAAGTCAAGAAAGAAAAACATCACAAACTTCTTTTAGACTACAAATTGCATAGACACTTTCATATGCTAATGTGAATTACAAGTACATAGGGTATACCCACACACTCTTTAGATTTTATTTCATGACAATTTGTTAGGGATCTAATTTCCCCCCACATTTTCATTTTCATATTTTTTATTGTAATTTAATGAGAGAAAAGTAAATCTCATTGTTTGATTTTGCAAATGAGGTTAGATATCACTTATGCTAATTAGCCATTCTATTTCTTCTTTGGTAAAGTGTTCATTTTTGTTTTTACTTTTTTGTATTTTTCTATTGACTCCTTATTATGAAAAATGAGGAAACCAAATACCTCCTCCCACATTCATTCTTATACAACACTAATTTTGTTTTTATTTTTAATAAAGTTTTTAAATATTTTCATTCGGTTTAAGAATCATGGTTCCCAGGCCAGGTGTGGTGGTTCATGCCTGTAATCCCAGCACTTTAAGAGGCCAGTGCGGGTAGACGAGTCTAGGAGTTTGAGACCATTCTGGACAACATGGCAAAACCCTGTGCCTACTAAACGACAAATATTAGCTGGGTGTGGTGGCACATGCCTGTAATCCCAGCTACTCAGGAGGCTAAGATGGGAGAATCACCTGAGCCTGGGAGGTTGAGGCTGCAGTGAGCTGAGATCTGGCCACTGCACCATAGCTTGGACAGTTAGAGTGATACCCTGTCTAGACAGAAAACAAACAAATAAACAACCAACCAACCAACCCTGGCTACCAGAGTTTTTTGATTATGGTTTTATACGTAAATCAATTTAATGCTCATCCCAGAACCCTTTACCACAGATTCCTTTCCTGGCTGGTTTGTTTTATATTTACTCAGATACGGTGGATTTCACCTTCTAATAGATTATTTTTTCAAGAAAACTTCCTGGGTTCTATGTCTCTGAGTGACATTTTAGAAAACTATATATTATAGTTACATTTTAACTTTTAATTATTTCTTTTTAATATATTTAAATAAATTTTACTTATAATGCTTATTAAAATGTTATTTATTTTATTTGGTTATTTATTTTTAATTCATTTATATTTTTATACCTATGTCTTGGGGGTTGATTACAAGCTTGAAAATGAATCTTGTCTTAATACTTCTCAAAAAATGAACAGACATAAAACTATCTTTTTATTTTTTATTTTCCTCAAAATTTTGCTGATATTGAAAGTTCAATGGAAAACTCCCAAAAATCTGAATTTTCCTTTGTAAGAATTATATTTTTCTTCCTTCACTTCAATAACAGTATATGTTTGAAATTAGTCATTGTCAGTTTTTCCTATTTTAATTTGAAAATTGAAAACTTTATTACAGAAAACTTATTTTTCTTATTACATATTTGGAGGTCATTTTTTTTTTCCATTTTAAAATTTATTCTCTAGAACACCAATTATGTGTATATATGGGCCCTCTTGTTCCTTAAGTATATAAATTTTTTTTAATTCTTTTTTTTTTTTAATTTGGATTTCA